>CACRXK020000182.1:25936-103711 GCA_902702795.2 Paramuricea clavata | reverse complement strand
TATATAGATGTGATGATTTCTAAACAAAGTTAAAGATGACTAAAATACATATTCCTCATCTTGATGGCCGGATGACAAAATTGAAAGTTCAAGAGAAAATATATTTATACTATGCTCTTATTGACTATTAATTGTCATCAACATTTTCATCAGTTTTTGATTACAAAGGAAATTTCAAGAGAACATAATATATGGTATATATCCTGCTCATCAAATTATGCTACCACGATCACCATGCATATCCAACGCATATCGAGTAATGGCTATTATAATATTCAGTCATCAAAATGCCCTAAACTTTTCACGTTATGGACAACTAAGAAGAAGCTTCCGTACCATCTTATATATCATCAACATTTTCATCAAATAAATTTTCACAGAATGGATTAAATAATTCAAGAGAAAACATATTTATGGTATACATATTCCTCATCACATTATGTGCTACCATACCATTGCATTAATCATCATCAAAATGCATTTAACTTCTTACATTATGGATAACAGAATTGTCATCAACATGTCCAGTGCTAATTTTCATATGGATCACACTGAAGAAATTATGCTGTCATATCATCTAGACACATATTGACACTTCAAATGCTTGATGTGAATTGCTACGATTTGTGTCCATTTGGCCCAAAATGTCAAAGAAAGTGTACATGCTTTGGCTGTGAATTAATGTACATTACTTGAATTGGATTAGTGAATTTATATAAAACATCTAGTGTTGTTAATTAATATATAATTAGTGAATAAAATAATTAATTGTTAGAGTACTACCTTGCATACCATACATCCTCTACTCACCCCCTCCCTCACACACGCAGCAAAAAGTTTCCCTTGAATATTTAAAGCTTGTTCTTATTGCATGATTAGCCCCCTCCAATGGTTGTTTTAACTTAATGAGTTAGCATTAACCCTCGGTTAACATTTAACTCGCTGTTCTGGTTTTTGTGTTTCTACACGTCTGTTTATTTCAAAAATTTTGAAAAGAAAATTCCTAGGGTTAATTAGATATGCTTGGATAGTCATGAAATAAATATTTCTAGGATGGGTTTATAGAGGACTTATGGTGAACAATATTTACTCCAATCAACTGGCATTATGTTTAAGTGTAGTTGGAATATTAGACTTATTAATGCTGTAAGTTACATATTTGATTTTAACCTTATTATTTACTCTGTCTAATGCCAGGTGAAGTAATATTTTACTATATGTCTATAATGCCAGGTGATTTCACTTGTTAAAGAAAGGGCTGGCACTCAATTGGCGAATCAGACTATTTGCCCTAACTCCTAAGCTTCGTCTGGAGTTACGGACATTTAAAATTGTACTTTAAGCTAGTTAACCTAATCAAGTTGCATTGCACCCTACCTATACCATTGCTACCAAATTCATTATTGCAAAGCTTTCAATCCGTATAAAAAGCAGCGTGGGTGATAGTCGGAAGAATGGGTCAGGGTGGGATGTTGGTGTAGCGTTGCGAATGCTTTTGGCGTGGCGTTTTAATACACCAAATGTTCCCTGGTCGAAAGCGTTGCAATAATAATTTATACATGTTTGTATTTCCACAAATCAAAACTTATATGTATTATACAGTTCATAATAGTAGGCTACATACCAAGTGCCAGAGGAGGGAAATTTTAGGATTCTAAAATCTGATCTTATAAGTAAATAGAATATATATTACTTGACATGTATAATGGTTTGAAGTATTCAGATTTATCATTTATTTGGTTCACTTTTTATAAATCACCATTCACCAGGAAAATGCCCGTGAAGGGGAAGAGTTGCCGGATTCAGATGGTATTTATATGTCCGGTTTTTTTTTCAACGTCATCTGTCTACAAATCTTTCTGAAACCTTACTGAATCTTTCTATAAACTGAGAATTTTCATTTTTTCGGGGTCATGCAAGTTTACATTATACGACTGCGACTTGAATTTTATTTTAAAAGCGGTAAAAAGTGCATTGTTAGACAATAATCAATATGTCATAATGTCAATAGTCTTTTTTTTCTTTTTTTTTTTGTCTTTGCAGATGCAGAACAAAGTCAAAGTCTTCCCGAATCCCGAAATGGAAAGTAAGTTTTTTATAGTAAGAATTCCAATTTTGTTTGAATTGAATAGTCCATGATATATAATACCATATTTTGTAGATGTGCCAAACATTGAAATGGTGCCAATTAAATGCTGAAACAGCGCCAGTGGTTCAAACCAGAGCCAAAACCTTAACAGTATGATTATGTATTTGTTTAATATTCATGGCTAATATAGACTATAATATAAACAATATAATAAACATGAAAATATAATAGTTTCCCTACCATTTGCCCTTTGGGTAGTATTATGCTATGTGTTTAATGAAGTCTTAGTTGAACATTTAGTAAACTGTACATATTTTTAATAGGTCAGTTGGCAGTGAAAGAAAACCAAAGGCAAAAGGTTGAATTTAAAGGTAATGCATGTCTGTTATTTAAAATTGTTTGTTATTTGAAAGATGTTAAACTAAACATATAACCTATTGACGTGTCATATAGGCCACACACAAATCAACAAGTTGTAAGAAACGTATGTGTTTTCTTTTTATCTTTTCAAAAAAATTAAAAATAAAGACTAATCCTACCTCATACTACCTATTGGGCTATAACTGTGTCTAGGGGAGTATATAATTTCTATATTACCACATGCTTGTTAATTGGTCAGTTACAAGTCAATAGTACATTTTTCCTTTTTCTCTGTTTACAGCTTACAATCGAGATCAAGCAAGTAAGTTTAGAAAATGTTTTTTGTATTGTAATAATTAACTACTAGTAATTAAATTCAGATTAAAATACTTTATGATATTCTGTCTTGTAATAGGAAGATTAAAAGAAGATGTTATCAATGTGGCAAGCCAGGCCACATTGCAAGACAATGCAGGCAAAGTAGTGCAGGGCCTGGCTAGCATACAGTTCTAACAAACTGTACTAATTGGACATTTAATATGACAACAGTCAGCAATTTACCCAAAGAAAATTAACTTAATGTACATGGTAACTTTAACCTGGTTTCCTGGTTTTTCAAACTCATCTAGGCACAATTTTTTACACTTCATAAAAGTAATCATGCAGGTCAAAATTAATCTGTACATTCTCCCAGTTAGTTTTCATTGGGTAAATTGCCTGTTGTCATTTATTAACACATGCAGTCATGCAATATTGCACTTATTCAATTAAAGAATAAAAACATATAAAAGGGCACATCTTGGTTTAATTTAATAAGCTTTTATAGAAGAAATACAGAACTTAATTTGCAGTTCAATATATGGTCCATTGACTCGCCACTTAGTCAAGTGCAATTATGATGCAACGTACTCTTCTTTTGGTTGGCATTCAGTATACTTACAATATACACAGTCCAATTTAATTTTCCATTATATATTAATGGTAAAACTAACTTGGTCAAACTTGCCATATGTGCCATCATGTTTCATATTTATTTTCATATTTTGGCACATGAAAAATATGTTGTCTAAAACTTTATTAATTGATCCAAATTGCCTGGTTTGATATTTTAATTGATTAGGGACTGGTCATAATTTATCAGGGGGTGGGGAGGTGTAATTCAAAATTTTAAGGAATGATATTTTGTGACCCAGTTTTGCCATAACCCGGAAAAATAATGCCCCCCCCCCCTCTCTCTTGCTCGTGTCAGTAAAAATGTATCTACCTACTACTAAACCCTGCATTCAATAAATTTTCTAATTTCACTTTAAATTTTCTAATTTTCTAGTTGCGCTTTAAATCAAATACTAAAATTTATATTATACCAATACATTATTAGTCATATATAAAACTTTAGTTTTTTCAAACTTTTCATTCTAAGTTTAAAGAATCAATTTTCTTCAATGCAACTCAAGAATATAAAATGTGAGAAGGCATGTATAAAACAATTAATTGAACTAAAACAGCAGACCCCCTCCCCGCCTTCATAAACTGTCTAATATTTTATGACCCCCCTTTTTCCTGGCTAAAAAATGTGACCCCCCCCCCATTGTTTCCACCTCCACACCCCTCCTGCTAAATTATGACCAGTCCCTTATTGTGCAATATTTCCATACTGTTTATTTTTCTAATTTAAATAAATGTTATTCTTTAATATATTTCGTATTCAAATTATTCAATACAATTTCCAATGATTATATATACTTGTTCTTATAAATACTAAATTATTATGTAAATATATAAAATCTATTAAAATATTCATTAACATATTTTGTGACCTCTTTTTCCAAACATCAAATCATTGTTCGTTAATTGACCACTGAAAATACTGTTAAGTGATGGATCTTCTTCTGAGAAAATTCAGTAAACACGATTAGTTCTAGGAAGATGTTCTGTGATTGATTGATTATGACAATGACACAAGACGTAATTGACTTACATAAACCAAAGGAATATATTGATCTTGCTTCGTTCTTTAGAAAATCCATTCAATAGCTTATTCTTTTGTCATTGTCATAATCAACCGATCACAGAACATCTTCCTAGAGCTTCGTGCCGACCCAGAAAATTATGAGATATATAACAAGTCCATATTTAAAAATTTTCCCAAAAAGTAACTGAATTAGATCATTCTACCAAATCTAGTATATGTTATCAAGAATGTTTTATTTTCTTTACTCTGGTGTTTTATTGAATGTTTTCTTTTCTTTTGATTCCTACTGCATGATCAGCAGTCTCAGGTTGGTAAAAAAAACCCTCCAATTTTCAGACCATGCATATGGTGATAGCAGCTAGTACATGTACGTACATAGTAATTTCATGACCATGCATATGCAGTACTCCACCAATACATAAGATTCCTCAAAGGCACGATACCTCTCACTTAACAGTCTAGTCTTCTTGGTCTATAGAAATATAAAGCAGGTAATTTTTATCTAAAAACTACATGTTTGGAACAGACCAATATGTTATGAGAAAAATATAGAATGGAAAGGTATTTAAATGTCTTAATATTCTTGTGCAAATTTTTCTGATGTTGACCACCATGCAACTGTTACATATTAAGTGTTTGGTGAGAAAAGGGTTCTACATGACAATGCTGATGTTCATCACTAAATGATGAAGGGTTTTTGTATGTACATTTTTAGACCTGAACTGCAAAAGATGCAACAATATTTTTAGGTTGGTTATACTGTACTGTAGGTCATAAAATTCACACTTGAAATATTCGTCAAGTCACACTACTTTTGACATTTAGTTATATTGAGTGTGACATGTCCACAATCCTGTGCATGCATACACCTTAATTACATTAATTTGCAGTTACAACTTGCAACTCGACTTTATACAGTAGTTCATGGTTATAGCACGGTCACCACAAAATTCCCAATATAAATTCAACAGAATTAAAGTACTCTATAAAGCTGGCTCACCTAGTAGGGCCATGGATTGTAAAATACCAATCCGTGGTTAGGGCTAAGTAAAATAACCCACTGTGTTCACATCAAACTCAGCCTTTGTTTCAAGTTTTTTTTCAATTCAGATACCCTTTAACTCTCAAGAACAATATTCAATTGTCTGTGGGTTGGAGTATGATTTAATTGGACTTGGTTGAATAAAATAGATGAGTTGTGGGTTGATTTTCCTCATGTAAACAAGAGGTGAAAAGCGAAAACGACCCCTGCAGGCTGGCCCTTCATGTACAGCTGCTATACATGTAGTGTAAAGTGTAAACATCCCCTAAAATCCAAAGTGTCAACTATTTAATAGCTTCGAGATTTGCTTTAATTTCTCACTATAAATATATAATAAACAAAGCTAGCTTATTTCGTGGTTTAATAGTACAACCCAATTATGTATACTTGATGCTAAAATTCTCCATTACACAGAACAAGTAGGCTGTTTTGTATCGCAACATATTTTATAATAAAACAAAATAGTATTTACAACTAAAGAAGGCTACAATAAAATAAATATTAAAATATATGTATGTCGTTTACCTTTTGAAATACAAAGTACGTCTTTCCCACAGGTTTGAATATTTGTTCCTTGTTTTTTGGCGAGAATAAATATTTGAGCTTCGAAGAGGATGCCGATTTATACAGAAACGTACAAAACAAAACAACAAGAATTCACTCATTTCACTGCAAAAAGCCGAAATATTTTTTCAAAAACCAGGGGGGGGTGAAAACTGTGGCGGGCTCATAATTGAGCCTTGTTCAGTGGCAATTACCATGAATTTAGGGACCAGTAGTCATGGAAATGGCGTCATTTTCACTCAAAATCCGCCATGTTTTTGCGGACACTTTGTTGACTGAACGAAGTATAGGAGCAGGTCCTCCAGTAATATAGTATAGCTCAGTGGCCAGACAGCTCCAGATTGGCAGCTCCAGATTGGCGAATCTGGAGCCAGCTCCAGATACAATTTCAATCTGGAGCTGGAACGACTAGTTTGTAAACAAACTGCTTTGGACGCTTAACTACCGATGGATATTCAATTCTTTTGAAAGACCATTTTTTCTTGTCATGTTCCTTAGTACGTGATGGAAAATGAAAACATTATTCCGTTCTGTTCGTCCATGGTGGCTTCTGAAAGATCACTGTTTTTTCTGACAACGGGAATGACCAGCGGTCGGATAGATCACAAAGCTTGTTTAAAACCTTATTTTGTTACCTTTATAATGAAAAACTTAAAAATTTGATCGATGACCATTCTGGAGAATGTATTCAAAAGTAATTTCACGCGCTCAACTTATTTCCACGTCGCGAGACCGCGATAAATAACTCGCGCAAAGTTGAACTGTCTAATTTCGCGCACGGCCCGGCTGTGTTAATTTTATCCTTCCGTGAATACAACAACTTTGGTATCCGTAAATTTACGCTTTCGAGGAGTAAGAAATTGATATGTTGATGACATAATATCATTTGTTGCGCTTTTCTGAAGAACTAATGATATAAACATGTTTAATATCCGAAACACACAACGGAGAGGAGATCGCTAGAAACGGTGTTATTATGCGGCTCAAGTCGTCGAAAGGCCATAGCATGTCAAATGCGTCTAGCATCGTCTAAATTGCTTCGCAAATTTCTTGCCAATTTCGCCCTGCTACGAATTTCTAAAAGATGACCCTTCTAGGGAAATATTCATACTATCATATTTTACAGCATTTGAAACTTTAGGATGCATATCCACCATGAGCAGTTCATGAAAACACTAGTATTCGTTACCGAGGTTGGAAATCAACTTTCAAGAGATGTGAAATATTACACCTAAACAATATTCCGTGTTATCTGGCACATGCAAGACATTTAATAATCTCAGGGGAAAACCGTATTAATTATAATGTCGGCATGCAAATGCAATGAGGATTGAGGACATGGCAAGGAATTTAAAAGTGCCGAGGAATAGGAACAAGGCAATTTTCCTTGTTTCGGTATGCGCTGTATTTTTTCAATACATGAGAAAACACGACGCTTTTTCACAAAGATAAAATATTTTTAAAGGATGCGTAGCCGCGTAGGTTTGAATTTGCGATTGCGCTGATCATGTTAATAAGGAAAGCTTAAAACACACCCCTCATATTAAGTTTTAGCTTATGTGTTGAAAAAAGAATACAGCGTATATAAACCTATGCGTGATATTACGGTTAATACGGTTTTCGCCTGAGATTATTAAATGTCTTGCACGTGCCAGATAACACGGAATATTGTTTAGGTGTAATATTTCACATCTCTTGAAAGTTGATTTCTCACCTCGGTAACGAATGCTAGTGTTTTCATGAGTTGCTCATGGTGGATATGCATCCTAAAGTTTCAAATGCTGTAAAATATGATAGTATGAATATTTCTCTAGAAGGGTCATCTTTTAGAAATTCGAGGCAGGGCGAAATTGGCAAGAAATTTGCGAAGCAATTTAGACGATGCTAGACGCATTTGACATGCTATTGCCTTTCGACGACTTGAGCCGCATAATAACACCGTTTCTAGCGATCTCGTCTGCGTTGTGTGTTTCGGATATTAAACATGTTTATATCGTTAGTTCTTCAGAAAAGCGCAACAAATGATATTATGTCATCAACATATCAATTTCTTACTCCTCGAAAGCGTAAATTTACGGATACCAAAGTTGTTGTATTCACGGAAGGATAAAATTAACACAGCCGGGCCGTGCGCGAAATTAGACAGTTCAACTTTGCGCGAGTTATTTATCGCGGTCTCGCGACGTGGAAATAAGTTGACCGCATGAAATTACTTTTGAATACATTCTCCAGAATGGTCATCCATCAAATTTTTAAGTTTTTCATTATAAAGGTAACAAAATAAGGTTTTAAACAAGCTTTGCGATCTATCCGACCGCTGGCCATTCCCGTTGTCAGAAAAAACAGTGATCTTTCAGAAGCTACCATGGACGAACGGAACGGAATAATGTTTTCATTTTCCATCACGTACTAAGGAATATGACAAGAAAAAATGGTCTTTCAAAAGAATTGAATATCCATCGGTAGTTAAGCGTCCAAAGCAGTTTGTTTACAAGCCAGTCGTTCCATCTCCAGATTGAAATTGTATCTGGAGCTGGCTCCAGATTCGCCAATCTGGAGCTGCCAATCTGGAGCTGTCTGGCTCGTCATCCCAGAGCCTTCGTTTCCTTCCCAAGGATCGCAGGCTCGGGGAACGAGATTGCCCCATTGAACTATAAATAAACTGGAAGGCTAACTGCTATGATGAAGGCCTATGATTTGATGAAGCCAAAATAGTTTTTCTGAGTTATGAGCAGAAATACTTGACCCCAAACGTCGGGCTATATATCAAATGGAAGCTATTGAAAATTGCTATTCGGTGTGGAAATTTCAAGACTTCAGCGAAAAGAAAAATATTTAAAAAATACAAAAACAACTGCAAAACGGCAAATTTTCGGTAATTATGTTTGTAATTTTTCAAAATTTCCCTTTTAGCTAAAGTCTTGAAATTTCTACACCAAATAGCGTTTTTCAATAGCTTCAATTTGATATATAGCCCAACGTTCAGTGTTGAGTATTTCTGCTCATAACTCAGAAAAACTAAAATGCACTGGCTTCAATTTCCCCCCCTGAGTTAGCCTTCCAGTTTATTTATAGTTCAATGGATTGCCCCCAGACACAGAATAGGAAGTTACGCTTCTGGTATAACTTCCTATTCTGTGCCCCAGAGGAGGAGTGGTCACTATACCACAATGCATCGCTTCTCATTAATATTCGGAATTGAATTTTGCGAGTCTTTGAAAGATGTTTGTCGAAAAATTGTGGTTGTTTATCGCGATTTTTCACTCTGAAAATTTTGATTTTTGGAAGGTACGTTTTTATAATTGTTTTATTTGTGACCTTAAATGCACGATTTTTGTTTATGTGGTTGTCGTATCATGTTTCAGTTATGTTAATCACGCATTGAATTACCCTTGGTTTCGGGTCAGTGCACATGTCACAAAAGTGGCTTTGATATTCGCTGGGGATTAAATGCTTTTTAAATCAGGAAATTCAACAACATTTACAGCATCGAATGCAGGAAGGGTTATTCTTTCTATGGATACTTCAAAACACAAAAAATCCCCTCGAACTGACGAGTTATCGCGGTTTGAAAATGGGGTATATTTCGGTGCTATAAAAGAGATGGCATTGATATACGCCAGGGGTTAAATACTTTATAAATCGGGAAATTCAGCAAAATTCACATCATTGAATTCGGAAAGGTCAAGGTTTTAGCTGATACTTTAAAACATTAACAACCTCCTCCAACCGACGAGTTATCGCGGTTTGAAAATGGGGTATATTTCGGGTATAGTGCACACGACACGAAAACGGCTTTGATATACGCAGGGGGCTAAATGGTTTATAAATCGGGAAATTCAATAAAATTCACATCATTGTATTCAGTAAGGGTTACTCTTTCTCTTGGTACTTTAAAACATAAAAAGGCCCCTGAAACCGACGAGTAATCGTTGTTTGAAAATGGGGTATTTTGCTTTTGTTGTCGCCAATCGCGGGAAAAGAGGACTCTACAGGAAATATGGCGCGAGCGCGACGTAAACAAGCCAGCTTTTCTAACATATTGTTCCTGATTGTATCATTTTTTTATAGAATTCGAGTTTATTAATTGGAGCAAAAAATGGAATCTATTAATGATGGCGATGTTGTTATTGTTGATCATGATTTAGAAAATGAGGAAACTCAAATTACTGATACGCCAGAAAAACCAACAAGAAAAACCTGAAGACTATATCTCGTGTGGAAAGTTCATTCAGTCCAGCTTTGGTTCATATAATGGGCCATTCCATTTAATATAGGCACCCCCCCCCCCCTATTGAGGGGTCCCTTCAACCTATTGAGGGGTCCCTTTATAGAACCCCCTTGGATGTGATTTTTGGAAGTTACCCCATGGATATCTTCATATACCCCCTTTAGGATATCGTTTTTGGATAGTAAAACACCTAATTTTTGCTATTTTTTGAAAATTTCTTAAGCTACCCTCTAGGAAAATTTAAGGTAAAAACCCCCTCCCCCCCATAGGATATCCAGACCCCTCAACA
Organism: Paramuricea clavata; assembly: GCA_902702795.2. Taxonomy (NCBI): domain Eukaryota; kingdom Metazoa; phylum Cnidaria; class Anthozoa; order Malacalcyonacea; family Plexauridae; genus Paramuricea; species Paramuricea clavata. The sequence goes on along the minus strand of CACRXK020000182.1, from coordinate 93,164 downwards.
GGGAGGGGGAGGCAGCTTAATATATTAAATTGAATGGCCCATTCAAAGTCCTGGCACATCAGCGAAGGTATAATAAAAACAATTATGGTAGACGAAATTGTACTTAAAACTTTGTTATTCTTTGCTATTCTATTCTTTAAATTGTCTTTGTATACAGGGATGGATCCAGCATGATCTGGTAGAGGGGGGGGGTGCTCTGGTGCCGACTTGTGTCGGTCACGTGTGCCGCCCGCCCATCAACTACTGTATTTGAATTGTAATTGTTGTTCCCAGTTCACTTATCATCATGTTATTACTCAAATTACTGTATCTCATTTGGTCTTTTTTGCTTTATCATGAAAAATAGCACCCCCCTCTGGCTAGGGCTAGGGGGGGTGTGCACCCCCCTCCCCAGTAAATCCATCCCTGTTTGTATATTCAGTGTAACACCTCTGTGTAACATTATTCTGCAGTGTATAAACATTCATGCATGATTCATATGTCATCTGTGACTCAATTTCCATTTTAGTGAATGACATACTTTTTTGTAGTTTCCTAGCAGAAAGATCAGGCTGACTCCTTCAAAGAAGTCACCAGTGAAAAACCATAAAATATGGACCTTTGAGGAAAATAAAGCTTTGATCTAGTTATGGAAAAATTTTGTCCATAATAAAATATAATAATAACAATTTACAATATCCTATATAGTAATCTATGTCACCGTTATAATTGTAGGGATCCATGATAAAATATGTAGGGATCCATAATAAAATAAAAACAATTTACAATATACTTCTTGTGTGTGTTGGTGTTATGTACTCAGGTGAATATGATGTTTGTGATGTTACTCTGAGTGTGCATTCACACCGAGCCAAGCTCAGTTGGTAGAGCATTGGACTAATATCCCAAAGATCGCAGGTTCGATTCCCACCGTGGTCAGGCAAACTTTTCAGCTTGCCCGATGTGCATGCACACTCAGAATAACATCACAATTTACAATGTAGGGATCCATAATAAAATAAATATGTAGGGACCCATAATAAAATAAAATAATTTACAATATTCTAGTAATCTATGTCACTGTTATAATTGTTTCTTGGATCATCTCTGTCCCATGGTCCACTTTTCACAATCAACAATGCTGTACTGTAGAGTAATATCCACCAAGCACACAGAATTTATTGGTTGTAGATCGCAGTTACATCCAGTTTGCCCTTGTGAATTTATTGGTTGTAGATCACAGTTACATCCAGTTTGCCCTTGTAAATTTATTGGTTGTAGATCACAGCTACATCCAGTTTACCCTTGTAAATTTATTGGTTGTAGATCACAGTTACATCCAGTTTGCCCTTGTAAATTTATTGGTTGTAGATCACAGTTACATCCAGTTTGCCCTTGTAAATTTATTGGTGACAGCACACTGTCCAACTCTTCATTAACAGTATCTGGATCTCGAGGTTGAATTGTTTGAGAAGGTGGGGATGGCAGAATATCGAAATCCCACAAAATAACATTCTCAAAGATAATAGATTGTCCTGTTCCATCTTGCCCGAGATCACTGAGGTCAGAGAACTGCAACATATGAAAACAATATTCAGTTTAACAAAGTACAATATTAAAGCAGGGCGCATGCAGGGACAGTGCGACTCAATGGGTTAACTAGACACATGGGCAGATAGGCCAGCTGCCATTAGACAGAGTAAAACAATCTGGCATGAGACAGAGTAAAATAATAAATGGTGCAATTAATGTGACTCATGCAATTCAATGGATAATAAAATAAATTACTTTAGTAATAGAATACCAAAGTAATCAAACCTCTATGATCAAACCAAATGAACAGTCAAAGCTTCTCTAACTTAAACTATTTTAGCTCTATATGCATATATTCAAAACGGAAAGCACAAATATTGTTACCAACATTGGCTATAAAAATCTGAATCATAGAAAAAGCATTGTGTAGGTACATTGCCTTTGTATTCGCTTTAACGATTAAAGCAAACGACTTACCCTAAAAGCACAGCTGGAATGTATCTCTATCAATGCTGGGCTATTGTAATCGGCGAATATTTCATCAACTTTTAGAGACAAATAGACAATTAAAATAGCGATTCTTCGGATATGCAAACTATCCAAAAAACTGATGTGAATCTCACGGCATTCAAAACTGAATACACGGTAACCCATAGGAACCAACAGCGTAGGCTCTGACGATACACAATGAACAAAAAGAAGATCGTGTCCTTCCAAAACTGAAGCTTTATGGCGGTGGTCGGCTTTACAAAATCCGCCATATTTCTATATTTCTCACTCATGTTGTTTTCATAGTGAAGGTCAAGCGAACAATGAGCGCCCGCTCGTGGAAAATCAATAATATATAATTAATTGGAATAATCGCAATGCATCACGGTATAGTGACCACTCCTCCTCTGGTGAAGGCCTATGATTTGATGAAGCCGAAATAGTTTTTCTGAGTTATGAGCAGAAATACTTGACCCCAAACGTTGGGCTATATATCAAATTGAAGCTATTGAAAATTGCTATTCGGTGAGGAAATTTCAAGACTTCAGCGAAAAGAAAAATATTTAAAAAATACAAAAACAACTACAAAACGGGAAATTTTCGGTAATTATGTTTGTAATTTTTAAATATTTCCCTTTTAGCTAAAGTCTTGAAATTTCTACACCAAATAGCGTTTTTCAATAGCTTCAATTTGATATATAGCCGAACGTTCAGTGTTGAGTATTTCCGCTCATAACTCAGAAAAACTAAAATACACTGGCTTCAATTTCCCCCCCTGAGTTAGCCTTCCAGTTTATTTATAGTTCAATGGGTTAACCCCATTCAGACCCTCTTGAAAAGGTTTTCGCTGCTTTGCAAATGTTAGTACTCCCACTTTCCAAAATCAAAGGTTTCTTTTTTATCGAAATTTTCCTTCAAAAATTTCGCCATTTATATTCAATTTCCGATTAAGGTAATTCCGCAGTTTTGCATTGCGCAATTTTACTGCGCACATCTTATAACTTATAATTTCATCCATTATACGTACCGTTTAAAAAAATATCATTTTATGACAATTTTATGTTACTTCAAAACATCTTTGGTTACATTCGTGCAAAGAATTACGTTAAAATCAATGTTTTCAAAAAAGGCATACAAAAGTGTAGCTAGGGTCCTGTGTCTGTAGTATATTTATTTGTATTTCACGTTTTAATGCCACAATTCCCTAAAAAGATCGGTGACCCCCGTTTTTTAAGTGATAATTTATTTCTTTAATGCATTTTACATTCCATATTCGAAATTAAAAGAAAAATCATTTCTGGAGCTTTATCAATGCATGTTCTCAAAAAAAGATATATAAAGAAATGTGCAAAAGACATTTGTGGATCAGAATTGTACACGTTAGTAGTTTCATTTCGCTCAAAACACAATATTTTTTTCAAAAATAATTACAAGATATTACTAAAGCAAAATCGGCGCTAAAAACATCAATAAATATCGGGCTGTTGTGAGTTTGCTGTTACTCGTAATGAGCGTCAAAATGGCGCCATATTGGGGTAAAGGTGGTATACGAGTTCGGTGACCCCGACTTTTTTGTGTGCTTTTACTTTAAGTATATCATAAACTCCATGCCTGTTAAGTTTCAGCACATTCTCATTTCGGGAACAATTACTGCGGAATTAGCTTAAGGCGATTTAATAAACAAGGCGTCTTGGTATTGCTAACCCAAAGCTGCTAGAACTGTAAGAACAAAATCGTCCATCTGTGAGTATTAACTTTGCTTTCTAAACGCGATTGTAAGCAAGTTTGACTTGAAATAGCGTTTCAATTCGGTATTAGGCAGCAAAATACCGAAATGTCGGTATTTTTAAATTGTCAATATCGCCAATACCGGTATCTAAACAAATACCGGTATACCGGATATATCCGGTATATCGATCCACTCTAATATAATTGAATTCTGAAAATGTAGCATATTTTAGAGCAATCATTATGTTAAATGTTCGCTTTTAGATTAAACAGATTAAAATCGTTATTCAGATAGACTATAGGCATAGTCTAACGTTTTTTTAGATCGTCGTTCGGGCTCAACTTCAGCCACGTCCTTTTGTCGGGCAAAATAAGCTAACACCTCCCCCCCCCCCCAGTTGTAATACCGAAGTTTCGCCGCTGGTTGAACAATAAATCAATCATTTTAGCTATCATGGACCGAGCCGTTGGTGTGTGCGGCTATATAGACCTAGACGCTAGTACAAGAAACAAGAAAGGCAGTTACAAATCTCTGGAATTTCTAAAGGCAAAGCAGTATATATTGTGACGCACGGCCTAACTGTCGTTGCATCCCTATAGATTGAGGACCACCCCGTATGATTTAACATAGTCTCCTCCGCAGGTATCTCTATATGGGTTTGGCCTGAGATGCTGTAGAGGAGGCCAGATTTAACAAATTTTACAGAATCGTTTAATATTAATCTTATTTCCCAGGAAAATTGAGCAACTATCTCGAGCTGCATTGTCAGCACTGCTGCCTCAGCAGACAGTAAAGATCACAGATCAGTAGCGGGATCATGCGCAGCGAAAATGAATAACTGAGAGATCTACAAAAGCGAGCGGCTATAGTATATTCCACTAATTTATCAAATTTGTCTTCAGGGAAAATGAAACTTTCTTGCGAAACGTAAATTTTGTTTTAAGCATTACGATATACTATTTTCTACTATTTCACCAACTTTTTCTTCATGGAAAAAGGAATTGTTTTCCAAAACGCCGGATATTTTGTTTGAAGCATTATTTTCGCTTTCTATAAGTAAGTATAGTTACAGTATCGTAATACGACATTAAATATCCGCGCACTAAAACCAGCAATTTTCTACAAATTAAATCGTAAACAGACTTGTAATACAGATTGCTAGCTTTCTGGCTAAGATTGTCTTGGCAACACCAGGACGACAATTATACAGCGTTATAATGAAACTGAACGGTATTTATAGGTGGAAATGTTTTACATGCATGCTTACACTGCTACATACACGTTCAATCACTATACGTCTCATTCTAAAATTTGATATGAATCGAAAAATAATGGGAGCAAGCCAGCGTTTCCAATTATAAAGTCGATTTTAAATGAACTCATGTTGAAGGCCAACTACACTGCACATATAGTTCCAAACTGGATGGAAGGATGACGCCCAGCTTCTGTCATTATCTGCAACTTTTTTCTAGAGCTGACACTCCCTACAAGCTTAACGGCCTTGAATCCGAGGTTTCAATGCATACTGCTCAGTCTGATGGGTAGCGTTCTGAATTTCCTTTAAATACTTTTTCATTTCTTCAGCACGGGTTAATTTGCTTCTTATTTTGTCCCATATCCATTCATTAGTCATTTCATCATTATAAAATATAGAAAACTTTTTCTTCACCAGCTTAGTTAATTCTGTGAGCCGTTTAGTTGCACTAGAGAACGTAAAAATCAAAGCAGAACTAAATACAAACGTATAGAGTTGTGGTTTTTGTTACTGATATGTTTGTGGCTGCTATTGCTGTCGTTTTTGTTGTACTACGGTTGTTACTGGCGTTTTTGATGTTTATATTTTTAATATGAAAAGAACACAACTGAGGAGCTGATTACATGGGAAGTTTTCAGCCTGCATGGGCTGAATTTCAACCCGGGATGAATTTCAACCCGGTTAACCAAACTGAAATTTGTTTCAAACCGGGGCGAAATCTCAGCCCGGGCTGAAACGATCAAGTTCCAAAATGGAGCTATTCCGCTTCTTCGAACAGGTAGGCAATTTGTCGACGCTGACCAAAAATAGCGGCTCATTTCTTCTTTGAGTTTCCATTTTCGCGTCGAAGAGCAAAAATATAGACTTTCGAAGAATATTATTTGGAATAGACTATATTTTCACCGGGGAAACATGAACAAAATGGATATTTACATCAACACTAAATTTTGCTGGTGCCTACAGAGCTAGTTGGATTAAAACAGATGTTAAGAAGTAAGTGAAAATGTGAACTTTGAATTATACTTTCATTAAAATGTTTCAGAAGGTTTGCTAATGTCAAACTACACGTGTGACAGAGCTGTCAGTATACCCATATTTCAATGTTTATGTTGAAATGACCTATCTTCTTTGAGGTATAGCCTAAAATTTAGGGTATGCTAATCACTTGAAACTAGCTTTAAATCAAAGTTTTATCTATAGTCTTTATATTAGAATTAAAATCATTCAAGGGAAAAATGTGCCAAAGGGTTGAAATTGCCCTTGTAAATGTAGACTATTTTTGACATGCTTGGGTTAGTATTTTGAAAAGGTGTTCTGGAAGGAAAATATGTCTTGAACAATACTGGTTGACCCTTAAATTATAACTAGTGTTATGTAAATCACAGAAAATTGAAAAAAATCTGGTCCATACACAATATTTTGGACCCTATGAGATCCCGAATGGGGCTTATGAGTAATGGTCTGATGAGTATATAAACAAGTTAAAAGCCGCGGGTATCGGTTTTTGAAGTTGGGCGTCACCTTGTTAATGATCCATTTTTTTCAAAATAGGAACAATATTCTGATTGTTTTTTCCGGGAATAAGTGCACATTGTCAAAAAAAGGAGTGTGGGGATAAAAGTTTTTTGGGGGGGGGGGGGAAGGAACACATTATATTAACGTAAATGTAAAGATGTAATTACCTTTCAATTCTTTGAAGAGATATGGTTAGTTGATAAATACTGATCTTTGATGTCACAGTTTGTCTGTGATTAAACCAAGCTGGTATACTATAAGTAAAAATTGACAGTATTTTGCATTGGTGGAGGCTGCGTTATATGAAAAACATGAAAACTTTGCTTGTATTACGACAGGGCCTACTTCGTTGACGTTGTGCTTTATCATGAGTACAAGAACAAGCTCCTCGATGATTGAAACCGCCATGGAGACTTTCACCCGTTTCCAAATTTATGCGATGGGCCCAACTAATAACCAGAGTCGGCATGTGGTCAAACAGTCAATATCTGGCCAATTCTAGTGTACATTGTGCATAGGACGAAGTCGTTTGAAGTTGATGCAATTCATTTTCGTATTCTAGCCATCGTTAGATTAAGGTGGCTCCATACAGTTTTTAAAAAAATGGAAAATTCACTTAGATGCGTATTTTTCGACAATTATTACTTGTTGATAAACAAAAAGTACCTCAATTATATCAAACAACTTCGAAAGAGTTTGAATTCTTGCACAAAAGTTACGCAACTGCCGTTGCTATGGCAACAATGACGTTTCAAGATGGCGGATATTTTGGTTTAAAATAATTTAACTCGTAAACGACATTTGTTACCCCCAAATTTTATTTTAAAAAGTATTGAATTACGTTGACAATTAAAAAAAATATTCTGTGGAGCCAAAAACAAATTATTATGAATAATCACCTTTACGTAATTTTAAAAATTTCGGCTCCACAGAATTTTTTAAAATTGTCAACGTAATTCAATATAAAGAGAAATAATTTTTCAACATAAAATTTGGGGGTCACCGGTGTCGTTTACGAGTTAAATTACTTTAAAGTCAAAATATCCGCCATCTTGAAACGTCATTGTTGCCATAGCAACGGCAGTTGCGGAACGTTTGTGCAAAAATTGATACTCTTTCCAAGTTGCTTTATATAAGTAAAGTACTCTTTGTTTATCAGCAAGTAATAATTGTCCAAAAATACGCATCTAAATCGTGAATTTTCCATTTTTTTAAAAACTGTATTGAGCCATCGTATTTTAATTTTTGGGCAGAGTTTTTAGTTTAAAACGTGTTACACTCCTCTTTTTGGTTTGGCACGAAACCAGATTCGTCCGGTTGAGTGTTAGAGCGGTCTGGATGGGGGAAAACCGGCTGATATATTAATACCATACTATAGTGCGTCTCAGACATCAGTGGAAAAACCAAACCTCACTTACCGCTTCTCAACAGATTCTAAAGCGTTGTATGCTCTCCGTAGAACTAAGACTATTCCATAAACACTATGACCAAGAAACTTTCCTTCATCTCTATTCTGGAGATCTCTAGAAATTGGAAAAATTTGCTCATGACCTGTCATTATATAGTGAAAAGGGCGTGGCAAATTCTTGTCGCAATCATTCAACCTATGTGCGAATAGTCGACGACTATTCGTCATAGATAACGGAGGCCGAGTTGTCTGATTGTTTTAGTATACCAGGTGATCTCGTGTTCGTATTTTAGCCAATCAGCGCTCAGAAAGGGTTGTCCGAATAGAAATCCATTTTGATGTATTCAGTCAATTATATCTTTCACTATTCTTTATGAAACTAGTTGAAATTTTGTAATTATGTTTGGTTATGAGAACTATAGCTCTGACAAAAATATGGAATCGAAATAAAGTATATTACAGGAGATATTCAGTTGTTTTAATCATAAAATGGATTTCTATTTGACAACTAGTGCCAGTACTTTTCCGCGTATCAAGATCACCTGGTACACTACTCAAAATACAGACTAGCTGCAAGCACAATAGGCATTCCAGCTTTTAGTTTATGCGTGCAGGGGGTGATGGGAAGTAAGATATCATATTGCTGATTATGCTGAAAAAATAAAAATGGTGGCCGTGCGAACACGGAGTGATAACTTATACTTGTAAATATTGAAATATTTCGGTTGTTTCGGCAGTTTTTATTGAAATTTTTAGCACCCCTGCACGCATAAATTAAAAGCTGGAATTGCCTATTGGAAAGATTCACATAAAATTTAAAAGCATGCACGAGCGTTTAAATGATTTCTTTCAACCATCACACGCTTACGTAAAACACTATTATCACCTGAAATGCATACACAACATTTAACCTAAAGAAAAGTGGCTTTTAGGCGAGAACTTTCGAAGCGCAAAAAGACTTGAAAGACTTTAAAGGGGAAGAAGCCTTCAAATCTTACTGCTATAAATATAAAATCCAAGAAAACACTCGAGACTATAGGAAAATATCGTTAAGTAATTACAAGCACTTGTACTGATTTCAACGTTTTTGCTTGTATACATATATATGTACAAAAGTATGTGCTTAGCAATTCCATCAGTGTCCTCGTGTCATATTTTGTGGCAAGTAAAAGCAGATTTATTATTAAAATACAGTTTTAAATTTTTAGTCCATATATATACTTTAGAAGTCTTCAAACCATTGTGTAGTTTTTTTGGTTCTTCGGGCAAAAAATTTTCTACACAATTTCCCCGAAACTTTTGCAAAAAGGAAAGTTCTCCACGCAATCATTTTTCTCAACCGTGGTCCGTTACGTAATGGTTCATGGTTAAGTAACCAATCACAATGCTCGATTTTGTAATAGACCATGGCTGAGTATATACTGGAACAAGTAAGTCGCATAATAGTCCATTAAACGGTGTACACAATGGAAATTGGAATTATAAATGAAAAAAAAAAACACTGCACAATCAAATAGGTTAAAACAACCGACAAATTAACTGTCTCACATTCGTTTTGAATCCAAGACAACCGATTTTTGCGTTATTTTAAGCAATTCGTTTTTACACAGTGAATATATTGATATGCGCAAGGAGTAATTTAACTCCCAGTAAAATTTGGTTGAAAATAACTCCAAATGGGGTTGAAACATGTTTACCATAAAAAATTACTAAAGACTTAGACAAGATGTGACGTATCTACGTGAAGGAAAGACCATAGAAAAGGAACACACTATACGGCAGGGGTGTTCACCCCTTTTTTTCGGCGACCCAAACCCAAGCTTCATAGGTGTCCCGCGACCCTGAACACTGCCAATAAAACTTTCGATAATTAAAAACATTATGGCTTTTCACCGAAAGCTTCCGAGTGTATGACGACGACTCTACTTCGGAAGACGACGTGCGCCGAAGGCGCGCCGAGTGGTACTAAGCCATAATGTTTGAGTTACGTGAAGTAAAAGGTATTATATCTAAAGCTTTACCAGTTTACCTGTTTACCATATTATTCTAGCAATCTAGCGCTTGAGTGCTTCATAATAATCGTGAAAAAACATTATAATCGCAAATTTCGCAAGGAAATATTCATATGTAAATATGTGCATCTTATCACTTGATCTCTCGTCTTGTAAAGTTTACTAGTGTAAGTTCGCGACCCTAGACAAGCATTGCGACACATGCGACCCAAGACAAGCCTTGCGACCTTCGAGGGTGTGCTAGCGACCCAATTTTGGGTCGCGACCCATGGTTTGAAGACCCCTGCTATAGGGGGAAAGTAAAGCCCGTTTTCCACAAGGCGAATTTGTTCGTGCGAAGTGACCCTTTCCTTGTCGGCGCGTCGTTTTTTCGCTCTTTTTCTATTCGGATGCATGGACTCCACATTCTGCCACTGGTCAAAACAAACTGTAGATTTTTATCTACGTCATACCTTGGAATATCATAAAAATTGAAAATGATACGAGATTTAAAACCAAGTTGTTCAGACACACTCCGTACGGTTTGATCTGATAGATCACCTACAGGTTTGAAAACATAATTATATTCATTTAGATTTTACGCCAGAATGCACGAATGAATGAAGCACGACTGATGTGAGGATTCGACTAACACAGCCAATATACGAAAATAAATATGTGTACGCTAAGCTAGTTATTCTTTTTTTAAATTTGTGTATGGCAGGGACACTCCTTGCATGGACACTTAATATGGCGTGCGATACCCGTGCACGTGCATGAATGTGCACCTATTACCTATATAAAAATGCATATTGCAAAGACTGCACTATTATTTAATTTATAGGTTCTGTTCTAAACTCCCAGAGTATGATTATAATATATACTATATTAAAATTAGATAATTGATAAGTATACGAGTTGTTGAAAAAGTAAACGTGGTGTTTTTCAAAAAAATTATACTCGTGACAACAGTATATGAAGCAGCATGTACAATAATACTTAAGTTTAGTCTGGGCTATACCAACCAACGGCCACTATCCGCCTTTCGTACAACTGGCACCAAAATTGTAAAAAAAGGTAAAAGTGGTAAAAAAGAAATAAAAAGCTCACCTTCCTTCAAAACAGCCAGGCATAACGCCAAGGATGGTAAACTAGCTGGTAATACTTCACATAATGTAGCATAATGATCATACCTTAGAAAAACACAAACAAAATATTAGATTTTATTTCCTTCAATAGGCAACGGGAAATATATGTTCTGTATTTACAAAAAGTCTGGTACTTATTTGGAACACGAGTGAATGTTTAAAATCGCGGCCATATACAAGTACTATAAATAGACGTTAAACTCTCTTTTAGGATGTACGATGCTTTACATGGGTTTGCAGAAAGTGTAACGCATAGTGAGTGCACAGCTTGTACAGTATTCATTTACATCATGCATGGGAGAGAATAACCGACATTAGTATAATTACATAGGTGATTATTGAAAATTCTCCACGCTGATTGGTTGCCGTTGAAGTGATTATAACGCGATAATCACATAAGCGATTTTCGAAATGGCGGCCGAAGCCGTTTTGTCAATTAAATGACGAAGAAATGTGTATTTTTCCCCCACATAATTACCTATGAAATTATACTAAAACAATTATTCACCTCAGGCTCGGTGATTATCGCGAATAAAAACATCGACTTCGTCTCGGTTTTTATTCACCGATAATCATGCACCTCGCCTTCGGCGAATAATTGGTAAATAACAATTAACGTGAGTTGCAGCTCACATAAAATATTCAGGGAGAACGACAGTTGTTAAATACTCAGGGTGAGTAACACCATTAGACATATTCTGGATGTTCAACAATTACTAAATATCTAGGGTGAATAACAGTCACTAAATATTCAGAGTAAGCAACAATCATTAAATATTCAGGATGGGCAACAGTCATTAAATAGTCAGGATGAGCAACAGTCATTAAAGGATTAGTCTCACACCATGTTATTGTGGGGTTTTGTTATTATTTTTATCTTACTCAAAATCAACAACGACAAAAATAAAAGAAGAAAAAAAACAAGAAAAAAACCTTGAGAACTAAAGTACATTGATTGATCTCCTAATCGCAACAGTAATCATCGAATAGTGTCCTCTGGAGTCCTACACGTAAACTTAAGTGACCATTCTCTCATCTACTGCGTCGTTAAAGCTGGTGTACGTAAAGCACCATGAAGAGTCATAGAATACAGATCCTACAAGACTTATTCAAAGCAATCTTTCCTCGCTGATCTTGAACATGTTAATTTCGATCTTATTGACCAAGAACAAGACATTAATGTCGCTGTAACTAAATGGAATGACCTGTTCACAAACGTTGCCGATCTTCATGCTCCAATTAAGAAATTGAGAACAAAAGGAATCCAAACCCCATGGCTTACTACTGATTTAAGCAACGCAATGCATGCAAGATCGCGACTATCACCACCGCGAAGCCGTTAAGTCAAATTCGCCCTGTCATTGGATGATGTAGAAGAAGATTAAATCTTACGTCAATATTAATGATAAGAAATGCAAAGCTGAATACTATTCGAACCGGATCAATACGAATAAAAGAAACAATAGTACTTGATGGAAAACGTTAAATGACATCTCGTCCCGAAAATCTCACTCCTCGCTATCTTGTATTGAAGCTAATGGTGTTTCTCATACCTACCCAAAGTCTATAGCTGAGTCATTGAATGATCATTTCTCAAGCATATGATCCAAATTGGAACTAAGATAAGAAATTTGTATCCAAATCGGAATTCTACCAAGCAACCTCCTTAACTCTCAAGTTTACCGCTACCTTATCGACAATAAAATACTAACACCACGACAGTTTGGTTTCAGACCTAAACTTTCCACTGAGATTGCGCTCGCACATTTCATGGACACCATTTTGGCTAACATGGACAAGGGTTTAGTAACCGGAGCTGTTTTTCTTGACCTGGCTAAAGCCTTTGATACTGTCGACCATTCTCTTTTATTTGAAAAGCTTGCCTCATCTGGTCTCTCCAATGATTCTGTCAACTGGTTCAAGTCATACCTAACCAACAGAAATCAACTTACCGCCCTGGCTAACACTGTTTCCTCCTGCAAACACGTTCCTGTCGGAGTTCCTCAAGGTAGTGTTTTGGGTCCACTACTATTTCTTATTTTTGTTAATGATTTGCCTTCTTGTATCAACCATTGTGAAATATCCTTATACACTGGGAAAAAAAGTGAAATCCATACTACGAAATTTGCAATTGCACCACTAAATCCATAGTATATCCATCCTATTTCCATACTATATCCATACTATGGAAATATACAATTACTATGGATAACCAAAATCCATTCTATTTCCAATAAAGGTCGATACAATTTCCATTCTATGACCTTCTATGGATTTTCAAAATTTTTTCCAGTGATACGCTGACGATACTGTGATTATTTTTCTTCAAATAATGCTTGCGATCTTGAAATAAATTAAATTCCAATCTAAAACACTTATGCAGATGGTTTAACGACAATCTTCTGACACTTAATGTCTCCAAGTGTAAATTTATAATTTACAGAAGTTCTCGCAAAGTCGCCAAATGTGATAAATAAATGTCTCCATCACGGTTAACGATTCCATACTTGATAGAACTGACTCCTTCAAATACTTAGGCGGTACAATTCAACCAAACGTAACCTGGTCAGAACATATCGACAACATCAGCAAGATGTTTAATCAACGCCTTGGTCTTATTCCCCGCATAAAATTCTTACTCCCTATACAAGCCAGACTCACCCTCTACAACAGCCTTGTCCTCCCTCTATTGGCCTGACTACAGTGATATCGTGTGGGGAGACAAAAACAACTCCACTCTAATGAACCACCTTCAAGTTCTACAACATAACGCTGCGAGAAGTATGTTTGATCTTCCTCGCCATTCCTCCGCTACCGAAGCCCTTGAAACTCTTGAGTGGAAACCCCTTTACCTACGTCGAAAATACTACCGTTGTATCTCTGTCTTTAAATGTTAACCATCTTGATTTTAACCTTACCACAATCTCCCATATATATATAGCCATAAAACATGCCAGAATAACAACTACTACCTTCCACGCCCACGTACGAATTGGGGAAAACAGCAATTCACTTATCACTCGGTATCGGAATGGAACTCATTACCTATTGAACTGAAACAATCTACTAATCTTAATCTCTTTAAATCAAAACTAAAAAAAATTATCTAATTAAGTTGAACAATTTATCTAATTCAGTTGAGTATTTTTCTAACTATGAAGTACAATTATATATAATCCATTTGTAAATATTTTATAGTTTTTAAATAATCATAGTATAGTTTACCATGTATTATTATATGGCTTTTCAAAATTCTCAATTCTGATTGGTTGACAAGCGGTCCGTAAAAAACCATATCCGGACCGGTGTCTCGGATGTCGTTTATCTGGCGGGAAATTTTTGCTTTGCAAACAGAAAAAATTTTTACTTTTTAATTTTCCAATTGTGTGACATTAAAATTTGCAGATAAAAATTTCAAACAACCAAATTGTTTTTGATTGAGAATGCATGCCTACCGTATATTGTTACCCAGTGAAACTGACGATAGCCGATTTAATTCGCGCAAAAAGCATATGCTCAGTTCAGACAGACTCAGTTCAGCCATATAATAAACCGATTATTGACCTCGCTTGTTCGGTCTGTACTGTGAAATATCAGACCTCTGTTTTTTGCATGGACCTCGCTCCTTCGTCGCTCGGTCCATACTAATAAACCTCGGTCTGATATTTCACAGTACAGACCTCACGCTCGGTCAATAAACCGTTATTATAATATAGATATATATTACAGGACCTCCCTGAAAAATACTTCGGTGAGTGGAGCTTCCTGAATAAATAGTATTATTATTATTATTTATTATTATTATTATTATTATTATTATTATTATTATTATTATTATTATTATAAAAACGCCGTGTTTGCTGTGTTCGAACAAGAATAAAAGAAGCAAGAATTCGTAAAGGATGGTTTAAGGGGGTCTTCCACCCTAAAAACATTTTTTTCAATTTAAGGTTTTATCATCAGTGGCGTAACGCAACCGCTGGGGGCCCTCCGTCCATCGGCCACTTTTGGCCCCCCTTTGCTCCACTAAAAATAGGTTGAATTTACGACTTATGTCTACACAACAGCAATCCTCACTTACATAATATTTGGTTACAGAATGGACTCCAATCCATTACATTGTTGAGTTTATGCCTCCAAAGAATCCTCAACACAAATAATATTTGTATTTTATTGACAATATATCAAAATCCCTATCAGTACGAAGTTCGGATTGGAAAATTGACACTGAGCTGATCTACTCTGTTTATGTCACTTGTGGTATCCAGTACAATTGACCAAAATGGACATTCATTTATCTCAGTGACCAAAGACTTTCGCAGCAGCTGAGATGTTGTTAGAATCAGTTCATTCTGGGGCTCATGTATCGAGTTGCATACTTAGGTAAGAAAATGGCATCATTAGTAATAGTGTCAAATTCGCTTAACAGTGTCACCACACCCAGGGAATTCCCTCCTTGTGCAAGCCCTTCACCTACTTTTTCATCATGTCCTCGCAAAGCAAGACTTAACGAGGCCAGACAAAGAATTACACCCAAAACGTTCTCAAAACGTTCACCCATAAATTAGTTTCACGTTGGTTCTGCTTTTGGGATTCGTCACTTGTCTTCCCTTCTTTCCATCTAAGATATACAGCAGATGCTTCAATATGGAGCAATGAGTTTTCATGTTTCTTTATCTTAGCTAGCAATCGCTTTTTTGAGCTCTGAACTCCATCTACCCATGCACTTGGCAACCCAAAACGTGGATGATTTCGATCAGCAAAAAGCCAGCAATTTTCACAGTATGGTTTTGCTAATATTGGTGAATAACAAAGCCATGATCTCGGGCACATTTTGTTCTTGCTGTGGAGTTGATAATATGATGTGCTGAAGTTTGTTGTTATGTTACCTTGTTCGTCTTCCACTGTAAATGGTCCATCAGGTTTACATGGGCCATGACTAAGAATAAGTCTCTTTAAATCCCCTTCTTCAATTGAGGATGGGAAGTGCCCTCTGTCAGTAGGCTATTCATTGGCCAGATTGAAAAGTCCTAATTGATCATTAGAAGTTTCAGCATTTTTCTTCATGCTCCCACTGTCTACACCTTCATTTGATGTACTTAATTGAGCTTCATCAGCCAAGGAAGATGTTGATGGTGTATCTTCAGCATCACTTTCAACATTTTCAGCTTTTTCAAAGAATGAGGCTATAGGAGCTGTATTTTGGGTAGCTATTTGAATACTTCTTCTCTTTTCCGCCCTTTATGCAGATCCTGATTTATACTTTCGTTTCATTTTTTTTCTTCTCTAAAACAATTTATAAACCAATAACCATAATTGTACATCAGTACATGCCGGCAACATGCAGTTGTCTCGATTCTATCATGATTATTTCTGCGATCTGATCTGTTTCTGCCGATTTCAGTTACTTGTTAATAAGACACTGGAAATTTATCAATAGCATATGTTTTAAATCAGCGTGTAAATCTGTCTTGGAAGTTGAGGGCATTGTTTTATACAATACTAACACGCGACACCTCCAAACTGTCGCATGCACATACGACTGTCCAGCAAGTGCCCATAATTTATGGTTTTTATGGGCCATAAAAATCATAAATGGCTTGTATATACCGTTGATATTATGACTAATACTATTAACAGCATTTGTGAACATGGCAAGGGTGCACTCTCACTGTGGCACTGTACTGCTGTAGGTCGAGTCAAGGCAGCACTTGAACTTCCCTTGCGCTTGCACTTGCACTTGAACTTCAATTGTATGAAGAATTGATTTATATTCACGCTAATAAATTATTACTGCTTATACAAGAAAGGTTTATATGCTAATTTGGCCTAAGCAAAAACGATATGCATGACGGATTACAAGGGATTACATCTCAATATCATAAATCATTTAAATTATCTTTTTTGATGTTTTGTCAACGGCGCCATCGCTTGCAAGAAGAGACTACAAATCGTTAATTCAGTGGTACTAGTACGAAATGCGAAATACTTTATTTTATCGGCGTCGGAAGGCGTATAAAGCTTAAGATTTTGTATAAAGCTTAAGACTTTGCACGTTTTTGTTTGACTTGCAAGCTACGCAGCATTGTTTATTTGTTTTTCGCAAAATTATAACATAATCACATTAATAAGCAACTCCACAACAGGTAGCTGCCTATCTGTCTGTTTTTCGTAATTCAATTCCCCAGAGATGTGCTATCAAATTTTTTATGGTCATTTTTGTCGGGGGCCCCTAAAGTTCGGGGGCCCCCCGTCACTGGACACCCTGACACCCTCCCGTTACGCCACCGTTTATCATCATATTTGAGTCAAATATGATGGAATATCCTCAGCTGACGCAGGATCAGTAACTTTTACATTCGTCGTTGCCATAGTAACTAAGATAGGCCTCGCTATAGGGTAAAATATAGGGTTTGCTCCAAAAATGATGTAAGCCAAACTAATTTTCCGAGGATTTTAGAAACAGCTTTAATGGACACTTAATACATCGATCTATGTCATGAACCTAAAAAAATATACAAGTAATATAATAAGGCCTTCATATTTTACTTTTTTAAAATTATATGAAGAAAGGAGTTCTTATAAGGCTACTCTTGCAATGTATATTGCTGCTATATGACGTTTTTTAGGTCCATGACACGGCTATGTAACAAGCAAATAAACTCTGAAAATTTCGAACGAATTGATTCAGTATGAACAGTAGGAGAGTTTTTAGTATTTCGCAAAATGCTCATGTGAGAAAAGCGATTTTAAAGTTTTTGCATATTTTAGAATAACTTAGATAGAACAATATAATTGAAAATGGAACAATAGACTAAACCAATCGCATATCTTTATCGCTCCGGGTAAAATCGTGGTTTTACCCTACGAAGGTGTAGAATTTGCTGGATTTCTCTGGTTTACGGTACATTTTCGTTCTTAAAATTTCACTGATTTTATTTTCGAACGCTATGAAGACTACATATTTACGTTTTTCTAAAAAATAACGAATATTGGAAAATTTGGGTGGAAGACCACCTTAAATATACGACGGATTACGAAAAAAGTTTGCAGATCTGCTGATCTCCCGGCACATAAAATGGCCCCATCAGGAATTTGAGCCCGCAATATCATGTGACACTAATCTTTTAAATTCAGGATAAGCCAGTGGGATAAACATCATTCAAACACTCATTAATAATTCATAAGCTTATTGGCAAATCATGTCAACCATAATATGTCACGTGCAGTGGCTTTAAACCTGATAAAACACTCCTAATTAGTATTCTTTATATAAAGAATACTAATAAGGCAGTATCTATTGTTGTCGTGTTCTCATTAGTATTTTTTATATAAAGAATACTAATAAGGCGGTATATCTATTGAATTTGTAGTCGTGTTTGAAGCCGTTTAATAAACTCGCAGGTCGTGTTTTATTAGGTCTAAAGCCACTCGCGCTGCGCGCTCGTGTCTTTAAACCTAATAAAACACTCCTGCTCGTTTATTAAACAGTACTTTATTATAAGTATTTAGGGTCACTCAGCAACAGTTATTAAATATATCCAGGATGAGAAACTAACAGTCATTTGCTCATCCTGAATATTTAATAAATGTTGCTCAACCTGAATATTTAATAACTGTTGTTTACTTTGAATATTTACAATATTTACATTTATTAAATAACACATTTCTAATACAGCCAAACATAGGCCTATATACCTGCTCCAGCCAGTCAATGCAATTCCATTTACTTTCACAGTTTGATCAGATAACTTGGAATAAATTTTCAACCAAGATTTGTGGTTCTCAATGCGATCTTCGATTGGAACAAAGTTTGTTGAAGCTGTGTCAGCACCTAAGATAAATATATCAACATGCTTTTTTCCTCGTTCAAGTAATATATCTTTAAGGACATCTGAAGCAAGGCCCCTTTTGATAACATAAATTTTTGGTATACGAGAAGGCTAGCCTAAGTACTGCTAATTATTTTACAATAATTGTTTAATTCCTTTCGTTTTGGAGATACTAATTTCATCCTAAAAAGTGCAAACACATGATAATCCGATCCTCATATAATATTAAGAATAACGTTTCCAATAATCCAGACCTGTCTTAGTCAATCAACGTATAGTTCCTATATCAGTGCTGTAAGTAACTTCGTTAAAAATAACTAGTTACAAGTAATCGTTACATTTTTCAGTAACGGTAACGATTATTCGTTACATTTTGAGAAGTCAACATGCAACTGTAACGGTAACTAGTTACAAAAGATGCCATAAAATTGAAACGATTACAAGTTATTTTGTCAAACTAACAAGTTACATTTTGTTCGTTGCTCTTTGTGTACGTTTGTGACATGAAATAAATCAATACACAGTCAGGCAAGCTCTTAATCATCTGCACAGGAATAATTTAATCAGACACAACAGAGTCCGTTCAAGAGACAAATTTAAGTCAAGGATTGACGTTAAATTTACGTACAGTAGGAACTAATCGGAATGCCGTCGCTCGCCTTCACTTGGCCTCGTCATAATTGGTCTTTGGCCTGATTTCACTTGGCCTTGGCCCAGTCATGATCACGTTTCTGTTTTTTCATTGCGAAGACAGAAGCCATGCACTAACCAGTGCATGAGGGATATATTTTTTATAAACGTTTTTCAATCTATTCGTTCAGACTGTATAATGGCAGAGTTTTTTTAGTTGACAAATTTTATTAAAAAATCGATTTGGTAGAATTTTACAGATACGTGCAGATGCATCTAAATAGTTATTAATTTTGTCAATAATTTTGCCGCAAGTTTCATTACCATTGGGCCCATTCGAAATATATGCGTTCTTAATTGGAATCAATAAATGTAAGTTGTAACTTTGTATAACTAAGTTACAAAAAAACCTGTAAACTTGTAACTGTAACTAGATACACTTTGGCATCTGTAACTTGTTATGTTTTTGGTAATGTAACTATAATGGGCTTAGTGCCCTAGCTTAATGCCCTAGCACTAAGCTGAACGCAAAGATGCGTAAAATATTGAGTAGGGTGCATATATTAACTATTGATTTATTAAGAAATTAAAATATCTTTGTAAAGCGCACGATTTTCTGCTCTTGCAGGGAGTTAAAAGCAGCTTCTTAAACAGCTTCTTTATGCATAAAATTTACTTATGTCATGCTTTTATGCACTTGTTGGTTCAGCATGCAGAGTGCCGAGACATTTAAATTCTAACAATAAATTATTTCAATAGTTTTGGTTTTTTTGGGACCCTATAGGGCCCTATATATACGTGGTATAGGGCTCAAGGGTATAAACTACAAAAAATTCAGCATGCGCTCCACCTTTGAATTTATTACATGAGTAAATTGTTAAACACGTCCGAAATTATCAATACAATAAATTCACGACACACCTTGAGCTCTAACCCTAACATAATCTTAATCTAACCCTAATCTAATCTTTATCTGACATTAATCTAAACTTGATGACCTTTTTTTATATTTTTTAATAATGTGTAAAAGGTGGAGCTCATGTTCAAAAATTTCATTTCCGTGCCGCTGCAAGAGTAGGCAACTTAAGACGTACGATCGATGGACGTGGTTGAATCCATTAAATGAAAACCTCTATTGTAGGCCTACATAGGCAAGAAGCATTTAAGTGAGCATTACGTACAAAATACTAAACAATCACACCGCGAGAAAATTTAAATACCTATAATCTATACGCAATAGTTCTACTGACTTGACACTCTCCAAACCAGAGAGAGAATTTGGTAAAGGGAGTTTCAGATCTCACGATGCTAATGCTTGGAATAAGCTATCATATATGAAGCAAAACAAGCAGGCTCGTTTATCTCATTTAAAAGAATGATTATTTAATAACACTTTCAATGAGTGAAGCTGAGCCATTTTGTTCTTAATGTAATTGTATTCCTTATTGATCAAAACCAGATCAAAGCAAGTCGATCGACATGCAGTATTGTTGATGAGATTAGCGTGTCAAAATATATTATGTGTATATGTATGTACTTAATTTACGATTTCACTTAATTATACTTTAATATTTTATGCGATGTACCATATGAATATTTTCTGTATGATAGCTGTGTTCAATATGGTCTGAATTTTGCTAGATTTCAAGATTTTGCTTTGCTAAGACGTCTTATATAAAATAACTTGCATTTCGTCCCAATAGATGAACTCCAATTTTATAAATGGTGTGCTCTAAAATATGAATCTTACGTGAGGCTGCCAAAAAATAGGGGGTAGATTATCGAAAGAAAGATATAGGCTATATATCAGAGCCTTTGTATTGCAAGGAAAACACAGAGCCTTCGCTTTTCTTCGCCATCTTTCTCTGTGTCCTCTTATTTGTTATAATAACGAATTGATGAAAATAATTACAGCATGCAGCTGAAAAATATAACATTTACATGTAAAATGGAGCTTGTAATTTGGAAACATTGGAAAGGGGCAATAGACTAGGAATAGTAATGAATGTGATGGATCTTGGGATTCGTTCGCAAGCCAAAGCACCAAACCTATACTTTGTCTACTGCAAATAACTCATAAATGCATCACTATCTCAATCTCTTCCTTCTTCCTTAAGTCATTATCAAAAATTAAGACAAACAAATACCTTTGAAAGCACTTGCAATCCAGATTGTTGGAAATGCTTGAGAATATCTGTCCCACATTC
Organism: Paramuricea clavata; assembly: GCA_902702795.2. Lineage (NCBI taxonomy): Eukaryota > Metazoa > Cnidaria > Anthozoa > Malacalcyonacea > Plexauridae > Paramuricea > Paramuricea clavata. The sequence goes on along the minus strand of CACRXK020000182.1, from coordinate 71,448 downwards.
CTACAAAAGAATATCTGTCAGGCAACATACCCTGAACGTCACCGTTTAACTTTTAAAAGAGAATACTGTGATGTTAGCAGTTAAGTTTCCAACCATTCAACTTTCTATAAAGATACACTGGGAAAAAAGTGAAACCCATACTACGAAATTTGCAATTGCACCACTAAATCCATAGTATATTATTATTATTAATGGTTTATTATAAAAATCGTCGCGCTCGATGAAAGCGAATTGCGAAATTATTTACAAACTTTAGTTAAAAGTATTAAAAAGTACCTTGTGTTACTGGCATTATATTACAACAATAGTTTACTGATCTATGAATTAATATCGAAAGAACTTTTAAATTTACAAAATTTACAAAATTTATAAATTATGTGATTGAATGCACATAGTAGGAAAAAAGCTTTTCTTAAAGCGCTCCGTCTTACAAGTAAACAGTGTTAATCTATTTCCGTACCTTAAATTACAATTGTGTCCATTGGCCCGAGAAGGTGGTATTAAATGATTAAGGCGTGAATCAGGCTGTCTGATTTTGTCAAAAGTTTTTATGCACAAACCATCACGTCTTGCGCGTAATGTCGAACATTTAGCTTGGTCCAGAGCAGCGTCATAGCTTAATGTGGGGTAGATTATTCGCATTGTGCGCTTTTGGACCCGTTCAATTTTATCTGACAAGTTAATGGTCAATGATGAATGCCATACCGGACAGCAGTACTCAAGCAGGGATCTAATAAGTGCAAAATGTACTCGTAGTAAATGAAACGGTGAAACTCCACTGCGCTTGAGAACTCGTAAGATGTGTAGTCTTTTTGATGCTTTGGTTACTATCTCACTGATATGCAAATCCCACTTCAGATTATTCTGGATCGTTAAACCTAATACTTTGTGGGATTCTATTCTTTCAAGACTAATGGTTTCAACAACTAAGGTGGGTGGTGGCTGCTCAATATCTCGTCGAAAGGAGACAATCATCTCTTTACACTTTTTGGGGTTCAATTTCATATTATTGGTACTTGTCCAATTACCAATTTCGTCCAATTCGTTTTGTAGTATAGATACCTCCCTTGCTGGAACAATCTCAGATATCGTCACGTCGTCTACGTACTTCCAATTACTGGAACGCGGGGATACTATTTTCAAATCATTAATCATTATGACAAAAAGGATTGGACCCAATTTGGTACCCTGTGGAACCCCAGCACTAGTTGAAAGCCATCGGGACACGCACTGTCCCAGCTTAACACACTGGCGGCGATTTGAAAGGAAGCTACAAATCCAAGGGATTATTGAACGGCGCACTCCCAAATCGATCAATTTTGTTATAACAATATTGTGGTCTATTCTATCGAAAGCTTTGCTAAAGTCCAGAAAGCAAGCTCTAAGGTAATGACCTGGGTTGTCCATTTTAGAAAGCCAGTTGTGGATAAGATCTAGAAGGCAAAGGGTGGTAGATGTTCCCTTCAGGCTGCCATACTGACGATTATCGATTTGTCCACCTATGTCCTCAACCATCCAACTAACCACAAAGTCTTCGACTACTTTCGATAACACAGGGGTAAGTGCGATGGGGCGGGTATCGCTCTCAACCTGGGTTTGTTTCGCTTTAGGAATGGGTATGATGGTAGAATCTTTCCATAAAACAGGTACTAGTCCAGAGGACAAAGATGTATTAAATATTGATGTAACTGGCTCAGCAAGTTCGTAGGCGAACTCTTTTAAAATTCGTGATGGAATACTGTCCGGGCCCATAGCCTTATTAGTCTGAAGTTTTAAGAGCTTACTACAAACCTCATGAGGATGAATTGTAGGAGGCGGCACCGCAGCTGGTAAGAATGTTAGTGGTGGGATATCACTTGCTACACTTACGAAATAATCATTTAGAGACTCTGCCAGTTCACCTTCCGATAATAACTGTCCGTCACGCTCAATTGTAAACTGAGGTTGACTTTTCGCTCTACCTGACATTGTGTTAATAGTGTGCCACCATTGACGGACATCGTCTTTTCGCAAGTTATGGATTTTTTGGGTATAGAAATTATTTTTCCTAGTTTTAATCTCTATCTGGACCTTCCGTCTGTAATGGCGCCACAATTGCGCGTCGCCAGTGTGGAAAGCACGTTGGCGTTCTTTAATAAGTTGCTTTGTGTGCCCAGTAATCCATGGTTTGTCCGTGGGATGAAATTTGATTGTGTTCACTGGGAAAAAATGATCGAATGCAGTGTTCAGATCATTGGTAAAAGATGACGCTAACTCATCCGACGATGGATTGAGTCCGAGTCCACTAAACCATTTATTCCTGGTTGACCATAAACCAAAACCATTCAAACCTGACTGAGGATACCGACGCACAGTGCGCTTTGTACACGCATTATTATTATCCTTAAAAATGTCTTTTGGGATCCACATGATTACGTTATGGTCCGATGTTCCAAGTGGAGCAGAAATATCCGGTGTTTTGTAAAAGGATTTCAAGTTCGTAATAATATAGTCTAAGATTGAATCTTGTCTAGTCGGACGCGTAACGACTTGCTTAAGGTTGTGACTTGTAACTAAATCCTGTATATTGAGACGATTAAAATCGCCTAAAACGACTATGCCACAATCAGGGTATTTAGAGCGTATAGTATCAATAGAGGACACAAGGTAATCGCAAAGTTCCCTCTGTTCTTGCACACTTTTGTCCGGTGGATTATACACTACACATACTGCGATTGCAGATAGCGGTCTCGGTAGGCGTGGTGGTCGAGCCCACAACCACATACACTCTAGATTTAAATCTTTTAATTCCAAGTATCGCGTAATGGATATCTGCTGAGACACATAAACGCAAACCCCACCCCCACGGCCATGTGTCCGGTCCTTACGATGAATTACATATAACCACCAATCGATATTTGATCGTCCCCTATCTCATCAGTCAACCAAGACTCCGTAATTGCGGCTATATGAACTTTGTTGATGGACATAAATGCTGCAAGTTCATCAACCTTTCCATTAATTGAGCGTGCGTTTAAGCAGCAAATTCTCGGGAGTATAGCTTTATTTTGTTTTTTGTTTTTTTCATTATAATTATTTGTGCATCTAATACGGGTTAGATTGTTATAATTGACACCTCGCGTTTCTGTACGCCTTCTTTGCCTCACACGGCAACCAAAATTACGTGACGAAACTCTGACTTCTATTTGCTCCATTATACATAAGTTGAGAACTTCCCGTTATGGGTAATATTAGATCTAATTTCTCCTTTTGATTGCCAAATCTTGCAGTTGACAAACTGAGGCCAGAAATTTTGTTGTTGCACTAACGAACAATCGGCCGAACGAAAATGGATTTTAGCCGATGTCGTACCTTTTCTTTTGCTTGGAAAAACGGAAATATATGTAGGTGTTATATTCCGTTGTTTCAGATAGGAAACAATTTGACATTCTTTTACGTTTTCAGCTACCCCGCTTAACAGGAATTTCTTAACTCTCTTTCCATATTATGGAAATATACAATTATTATGGACAATAAAGGTCCATACAATTTCTATTCTATGACCTTCTATGGATTTTCAAAATTTTGTCCAGTGATACAACTACACCAGGGGCCGGTTGTATAAAACTCTTTATCACTATTTTGTAGTTAAATATAGTGATTAACTCTCAAATACGCGCTTATTGGATGACGTTTCCACTATGTTAACTTTAATCACTTTTTTATACAACCAGCCCCAGAGTTTCAAGAATTAAGGGTATAATTCAGCAAAGCATAATTACAGTATTAAACAATATGCTGTAATTTCAGACGAACAAGATTATATCACAGATAAAGTACGTTCCAACTTCTGAGTAAGCCCAACAGCACACACACACCTAAATACTATCGCACGTATTTTTCCTGATAAAGTAACACTTGCGTTCGATTTCTAAATTATGCAGATATGATGATTATCATTTCGCGTTGCGACTTTACGCTTCAAGTTGCACTTGACCAATTAAGGAACTGCTTTTAGGCGAGCTTAAAACGTGAGGTTAAACTTATGAACTAAATAAATTTACCCTTTCTTTCTCATAATTTGGGCTTGCCAACATAAACTGCAAAACAAGTTTACTTCCCACTGGCCAACCCACCGGTCTTCATCTGCAGTAACACTGGACCTAGACAATTTGATCCTTACCTTCTGGGAAATGATGATCAAGATGACGTGGATAACCCCAAACCATTGGTTCAACGCCCCGTGAAGAGATCTCTAAAACAAACAATGAACATGCAAATATAACTTAATATAATATGCAAACTACAAACGAATTTGATTGTCGAATGTCGAGGGTAGTATATTGACCAGAAATTGTCCATTTATGGGTAATCGAATAATGACCGCGTTGATATATCAATTATTAGGATCTGAATATTGACCGTTTTTGGCGTTTACTGGAAGTAAACGCTATATACAATTGATTCTATATGCTATTGTTTTCTAATTCTCTTTGTTTTCTTCCAAATATATCACTTTGTAACAGTATAGTGTTAGTGGTCTCTTTGTACATATTTTATTGTGTATTGGTTTATTTTTAAAAATGTCCTCTACTTGCAGACGTATACAACAAACTAAATTAAAGAAATTATTGTACCAAGGTTGACATATTGCAGCTGTACAGCCTGTGTTATATATGGTTTCTGTCATCCGGAAGAAACATTTTTATTTATAAAAAGAATTAATTGGAAAATCACTACTTGACAACAACAAGAACAACAATGATAATGCTTTCACAGGGAATGGAATTGATTATCAAGTACTTGCCATAATTTCAAAACAAAAACCTCTCCATTGAATGTGTGTTAAAACCATCCAAACAATCGAGGAACACAAATATGAAGAAATTTTGGAAGAGATATCGCTTACTGTAGCAATAATATTTATGCATAGAAACTATGTTGCAAAACTGGAATTATTCGATATAGTTTAAAGTAAAGAATTATGCAGCCTTGACTGATTACTGAACATCTTTCAAATATACGTTACTATTTTATACCTATAATCCAGTACTGATTTTCTGCAGAAGCTGCAGATAAAATACCTATATATTTGTATGAAATTTAATAGCCTAACTATTCTATCTGCATTTGGTACCTTCTATGTTTCAGACCTAGTAGACGCCATATACGCGCTATGGGCCTATGGCATACCTATTTTAGGTAGATATTTCGAGATCGCAAGCATATTGATAGGCTAAAATGAAACACGAGCACTCTGCCCCACTCTGTCTCCAGAAACGTCGACTCAACACCAACAGCATATATTAAACATTAACAATAACTAAAGCCAGAAAATGTAGCAAGAAAGATAATTTACTAGTAAGAAAGAAAATGTAGCAAGAAAGATTACTTTTCAAATCATCAACCTTCCAATTTCTCATCATATCATCCCACAATATTGGCGTGATTTGTTTCGCTACGACATTGTCAATGATCGGTAACATATGTTTCAGGTAGACGTCACTGGGAGGCTTGCATCCTGCACATTCCTTTAGACTCCAAACCTATAATTAATGTTTATGAAACAATACATTGGGTTATCCAAATAAAAGAAGTAGTCCCCCTTCCCATCGATGACTGGGGTTTTACTACACCTCTGAAAGTTTGCTGTTGTAAAAGAGATCTCTGAAGAAATCAGCCATTATCCATGGAAAATTTTAAACTTGAATCATGAGAAAATTTCATTCAAAATACCCAACTCCTGAAGAATTTCAGAGTGAAATTTGCTTACCCCTGAGGAATTCCAGGCCTTATTCCAAAAAGAGTACCAAGTTCCTCGATAGGGGGAGGGGACAGATATTAAATTGTCTATAATTTACAAAGAAGTAGCTTGGGTGTTGGCATGCAGAGTGTGTATTTTATTGTATATATTTAGACACGTGATGAACAGTACACTAGTAAAATATTGAAGTGGGTGATTCACCTCATCCCCACCAACATGTAGGTATCTGATGTAAGCTTTGTGCATTTTGATTATTTGACCCACGATCAAATTGACCAGCGGAAGAGATCCTAAATCACAAATATTTTTAAATAAAATTTAATTGTTAAAACAAACTAATACAGTATTCAGTTTAAGATTTCTTATCCATGACCGAATACATAGCTATCAAGGCACAATGTTTACTTGAATACTTGTTGAAAAACAAAGTGTATTTTACTTGAATGCATAAAATAGCACCAAACTCTCTTTCTTTTGGCTTTAAATTACTTTAAAATACATTGTTGCAACAGCATCTACGTACTGTAACTTTTGTGGAAAAACTCAATTGTTTAGATGTTCTTTATATATAATATGTAAGATACTATAAATTTGTTTTCCAACAAGTAATAATCGTCCGAAAATGCGGATTTAAATCGTAAATTTTTCATTTTTTTTTAAATTGAGCAACCTTAAATTCACGTAAAGCTGCCGATTGTTCAGTAGAACAAGGACGGTCTGCTGATTTTGGACGCATTAAACACCACTTTTGTAATTGCTAAAGTGAGTTGGTTTGTTTGAATTTATTTAGCTTTGGTTTTGGATGCACCTAAAACCATTTTTGTCAGTGTATGATATCAATGGTTTTGGACGGATCCAAAAACATTTTTGATATCCTGTTATGGTTCTAAGCAATTTGGCTTTGAGAGGTTTCCAATGGCAATGGCAATTCAACTGTGTGTTTTTAAATTAAATTTTGGACAGATATCCAAGTTTTGTTCGATTTTACTTCTTAACTTTAGTTAGTAAATATTTTGATGGTCATCAAAATTATATCGCATCTATGATATTTATCCACATAGTTTCCCATGAATTGGCTAATTTCATGCACTTGTAAATGTGAACCATGCAAATTATTTTTATGAACTTTCTGGTCTTTTTTAACGAAAGTTTCAATCATTTTCCTGCAGCAAACATTTATTTTTGTTTCGTGCTGCAATCCACTTGAAATGATAGACGATCAAAAATGTTTTGCATTTTTTAATATTTTGCAACAAGATCTAGCAGGTGATAAGAAATTTTTTCAGAATTTTTAAAAATTGCTGTCTAATTATGCTCCCTGAATTCGTACGACTTATCTCAATTTGCGCTGAATAGAATATACAACCCTTTCGTAGGAAGTGTTTTCTTACAATTCGAAATATGCACATTCTTTTATGTAGTTGGACCAAAAGTGTATAGGGAATCTATAATGAATTAAGAAAGTTGCAAAAATATTGGTAGTATAACACGAATAAAATTTTGCATTTAGATTTGAGCAGTACGAAATCGGTACAAGCTTATATTGCTGAATTCTTCACTCTTTCAGTTTTCAGAAAAACGTCATTCAGTATTAGCGTACTCCATGCACAATACAATAATTAGTTATGGAATATGTTTCCATGCAAATTCTACTGAGTAAAAAAAGAAAAAGATACCTTCAGTGTTTGGATCGATAGCAGTGCTCATGTTTGCAACATGCCTGAGATGGGAATACTTCGGATGTTTGAGAACAAACTGAAACATAATGATCATGATTATAGGTGAGTACCATATCTTGTAAAAGATGGTGCAAGCTCGTTTTATTTTGCGGAAAAATACACCGTACTATTTATTGTACTTTTACCCCAATGGTCTCGTTTTCATTTGCTTTTTTCCTCATATTTCTTTCAATATATGATAAAATCCCGAATTTGTCAATTTTAAGATTTTAATTTATCCAGATATACAAAAATGGAGATCTTTCGGATTCTGTAATTTTTTTAAATTTTGAAACGCAACGGAGATATAGGAAAAAATATTACAGCTGCCGAATGTTTTGCCGCGAAAGTCGTAATTAGCATTGACAACACTTGAATTTTAGGGACCATTCATTATTTATGACCGGGGGTGGGCTGAAAAATTCAATTACCAACTAAACAAAATGTCCTGCCCCACGCCCTGCATCACAAAAAAATTCAATGACCCCCTTCACATGAATTCTAAAAAATGGTAACCCCCCCCCCCCCAAACCACCACCACCACCACCGACAATATAATAAATGTACACTACTGTATAGAAATGAGCTCTTTAAACTTGTTGCAAAAGGCATCAGATCTTTCATTTACTTGTGCTTTCAACAATTACAGGTAAACTACGTGAAGCGTTCCTCTTTTGACTTCGTAACTCATTTGGAATTTTCCTCATTAGGTTTGTAAATTTGAAAAACTCTTTGCAAATCCCTTGAGGGAATTTGCAATGTTCCTATCGGCTGTTGCAATATTCCAATGCAAACAAACTTCGTTTTAAATTTTCCTAACTTCCTGTTTTAATTTCCTAACTTCCTGTTCTGTTCTGAGCGTTGCTATTGGTCGATTATTTTTGTTAGCCAATTGCAACGCCCAGAACTAGACAGAACAGAACAGGAAGTTAGGAACTTGTAACAGGAAGTTAGGAACTTCTAACAGGAACTGAGGAAAATTTAATTGGGTTTTAGCAACATTGCAAATTTCCTCAAGGGATTTGCAAGGGAGTTTTTCAAATTTGCTAAGGTAATTAGGAAAATTGCAATCAAGTACGTTAGGAACTTAAAAGAGGAACGCTTCACGTAGTTTACCTGTAATATGCATGCCTATTTACCCCATTAAGCTGCAGAGTCTCCTGTTGACGAGTGAAATCGTCTGGCGTTAAACAAGTAAAAAAATAAGTAGGGTGCACTGGGGCGCAATGGGTTAACTAGAGACATTGTCAGAGTTTTTGGTTAACCCACTAAGCTGCAGAGCGCCGAGGAGGCTAAAGCTGGGGGTCATACCATTTTTCGCTACTAAGAGTGTAGTAAAAAGTTGCTAAAAACGAAAAAGTTGCTTGTAGTTGCTCGAGCCGAAAAAAGTTGCTCAAAAGTTGCCGAGCAGAATCGGGACATGCCTAGCAGAGTTTCCCCGTTGACGAGTGAAATCGGTTAGGAGTATAGGGTTAGGAGGTCACTGTGGGAAAGTATGAGAAATATCTTCATTCTTTGCAGTTTGTCATGGCTTACTCGTTAATTATCTTTTTTATTAAAATGTACATAATTGAAATATGACAAAAATTTATGGCAAGTTCATGGCAAAAGTTATAAGGTAGATGTTCGATTATCAGTTCTATCTGTTGATTAAAATTGAGAATTTTGCTAGCTATACATGAATTAAATTTGCTGCCTTGCTCACTCCCTAGCTGTGGTAGCAATAATTGTTACATGTCAAATTTTTCTCCACTATAATACCACTATATAATAAATAACTGCCCCCCCCCTTCTGAACCAATATTTTTAGGTGGCCCCCTTCTTTCGGTCAAAAATACCTCATGACCCACCCCCTTTTTTTGCCAGCCCACCCCCAGTCATAATTAATGAATGGTCCTTTACAACAACGTGAATTTTACACGCAAATAAGGCGTAGTCAAATTACGCCGGTATGTCAGGACCTGTAGTTCGAAATTGTTTCGCTTCCTTCCTTCCTTTGCTTTCGGCTGGCATTGCCAAGCTAGGCGTTCTGCGGATTTCTGACCTGATCTGGTTTGCGTGGGCGTGTCTATAGCACTGTTCTTATAATCAACTAAAAACACCTTGGCCCAAAATATATACGTACAATAGACAATTTGCATGTTAAAAGAACTTAAAGTACTTATATTAATTAGTAAAATTGCAAAATTTGGTTACGAAATGTTGTAAAATACGGAAAATATAGCCTTGCGAAGTTTGCATATTTTGTATATGTTTGTATTACTGTACGTGCGGAAATTGTTACCATTTTGAGCCGAAACTCGTAACAATTTCCATATGTAATACAAACATATACAAAATTTGCAAATTTTGCAAGACTATATTTTCCAAGCTTTACAACATTTCACAAACAAATTTTGCAGTTTTACTAAAAATTTCATTATGCTCTTTTTAGCTGTGGTGTTTGATTCCCTTCTCTTTATACTTAGATTAAAATTTAGTCTAACATGCAAGTCTGACAGACATTGCTAAAACCCCGCCAAATCGTTTATCGTCTTTTTCTTGGCACAAAAATTTCGCCAATTCCCTTTACAAAAACAGATTGAAATATATGAGCTTGCGTTTTGTTCAATTTCTCCCAAACGTGGTCACAATGTAGGGCAATGTTAAAGGAGCAAAACCGTGTTCCCATTTCTGATTTAATGCAATATTTTCCATTTATGTGCGGCTTTCTAACTGCTCCCCGAAACAGAATGAGCACTTAATATCTTCTCTGGTTTATATCTAAGTAAGTACAAAGCCTGCCGGAAAATGCGAGCACGGTTTTGTAACTTGACTATTGGAGATGCGAAATATGTTATTTTCGTTCGAAACAGGGTAAAACCAAAGGTGGCCTCCTTTTAAATAAGACTTTATAGTACCATAACGTATAAGACTCGTGATTTTTGTCAGGTCTTTAGTGCCTATAGGTCTTTCATTTATATATAGCTATTTAGCACTGTTCTCCAAAACTGACTCCCAAAATAACGAGGCCATTGCATTTGGACAAAAGTGCAATAAACTGTAAAGTCTATTGGCGTATTGCACTGATTGGATGTTTTGGCGAATAAATAAGCGTGGTGGTTTCCACAAAACAAACAAGTTCTATTCATCTTCATCCAAACCAACTATGCAGATGATTTAGATTATTCAAATATCAAGTGTGTTAAAACGATGTTAATTATTTTCATTATAGAAGTAATATCTTGTATTTGAATACAAATAAATACGAGACATTTACTAGTCTAATTTGCTTGCTCCTATCAGCATAAACACTATTTGCTGTCCCATAATGCTTGCTGAAAATAGCCAATACCAAATGCACATGTGCAAAAGACTACATCTGATTCGAACATTAACTGCAACTTACAGTACAATCCTTTAATTAGTTCAATTGTTAATACCTCCATGTGTCCAAATGTTTGAACGAGCGGCACCATTAAAAGATCTTGATTTTTCACTTCATTTAGAAATTCTGTGATTTCCTGTACACTAAATGTATGATTAAGTATTGTTTCACATAATCATGTAGTTAATAAAAGAGTAATAGCACGTTTATTAAAGCAAGAACATATTCTCGTGCAGTGATATTATGAAGGCTCTCCGTCAGAAGGTTAGTGGATACTTATTTACAAGTAATCTATATAAATATGACTAAAATGATAAAAAGAGATGTTTTTGAATACTGATGTGCCAATAAGGCAATAACACTACTAATGATTCTTGCCTACCCTGAACTAAGTAATATATGATTCATCCTATCATGTATATTGTACCTGTATGCATAGTGAGATTTTAAAACTGAGAGATCTCCGTCATAAGGAAACGTATCTTCATATTCAACCAACAACCCCGTTGCTCCCCATGACTTGAACACTGGAAGTAACTATGCAATAAAAATGTTCGTCCCTTTATAACTGATAAGCATACATTCTGATTTAGAAAACACACCTTGTAGTAGAATACGCGAGACAAAATTACATCAAATACTAATAACATTAATGTAATTTTGAAATACTGTGTTATAGAATAAGAAACGGCTAGATTTTAATACAGTACTTCGATAGTTACTAGTAATTCAACATCGTTGTGAATAGTCGAACGATAAGTATAACCAGACACAGTACTAAAATGCAGTTGTGCCTAAATTACTTTGAATTTGTACTCGAGTAAAAGTAGAAGTAATTAAGGGGTCGGCTATTTTGCGAGCTGCGGGTTGCGAGCCTCGCTTTGAATTAGGTTTGAAAGTATATTAATATGGACGACATGAAAGGCAAAGTCGAAGGGTTTTTTGTTTCATAAATATTAATGACCTTCGAAGTTAAGTTCCCTGTAACTAAATTCGTTTCAACACGTTTTCCGTGCACTTTAAGCTGGTTTTCCACTTCAACCGTATCCTAGCAAAGCGTAGCGTATTTCTTTGTTTCCTGACCACTAGAGTGGAACTAATGACTTCGACACAAAAGAAAATGCTACGATACGGTCGAGATGAAAATCGGCTATACTTGTTTGTTTACTATGTTTATAGATCCATCGGTACGTATGTTCAAGAATTAAAATAATTATATTGACAATAAAAGTGTAAGTTTATATTTGCCGTTTCTGTGTTTAATTAAATCTAGTAGTTGTCCAGACCATTTTGTGCTTTCTAATCTTACAATGGTTCAGTTTAATTTTATTAGTAAGTATGACCAGACACAGACTCAGTTTGTTTATATATATACTGAACGCTCGGAACCCTAAACTCAAGTCCTTTTCATCAGAAGTACAACCATCCGAGAAGCCCTGGGAACGAGGATGAAGTACAACTGAAGTTAAAATAATTCAACCCGTGGTTATTAGAAATTAACAATATACTCGCAACTTGCAGCTCGCACTTTAGATAATATCAGTAATTAACAATAAAACTTGAGTAAGAGTAAAAAGTACTGGAAGCAAAACGTATACGCGCGTACTTAAGTAAAAAGTACAAAGTATCCTTAAAAAATACTTTAAGTACAAAGTAAAAGTACTATTGTCTGTAGCGCGTAGAGGGGGGAAGGGAACTTCTCCAATGGATTAACATACAAAAGACACAAAACAATAAGCAATTATTGGATGAGGCTGAGCATGATATCAAGAATTATTCAGACCGAGGTCAATGTTATCTGCCGAAGCGAAGCTGAGGCGGATAACATAGACCGAGGTCAGAATAATCCTTGATATCATGCGAAAGCCGAATCCAATAATTGTTTTATACATTTAAAGACATGAGAAAGGTATAAAACGATTCCTGTTCATGAGGTAGGAAAAGTACAATTTGAGTATCAAACACCTTGCACAAAGTCAAAGGTCAGCTAAATATTCTATTTCTACTTCTATTTACCCCTTTGTGGCTTTTTTCGTGCTTTCACTATCCTTATCTGCCAATAATTTGGAGAGTTCACTTTCATTCGGCGAAACAAATCTGCTGTAGGCCATTGTTTGTTTTGTTTTTTCGCGCGCTTATAGGTTCAAGCTTTTGGCCGCGCAAGGGTTTGGGCACGAGAGAGTCCAATAATTGTTTTTTTGGATGCAAGTTCGATCCAAAAAAACAATTATTGGACGCTGATGACGTCATCGGCGGAAAATACGTAATAAATGCCAAATACTGAAAATTAGCCGGTGCTTTCTGACCAATTAGAAACGAGAATACATATTAAATGTATAATAACACGCATTATATGCGTGCACCGAATAATTATACAATATTTCACGGCATGGTCTACTTTCCAGACCCCGTTGAAGATATAAGAAATGCATTAAATAATTCTTATATAAGTAAGTCATAAACGAGAGCCGCCCAGAGGGGGCAAAGGGGGCAAATTGCCCCGGGCCCCGTGTTGCTGGGGGCCCCTGAAAAATTTTTGTTGGGCCCCAGCCTTTTTTGTGTGTTAAATATTTCCGCGCAAAGGACAAAATACCGAATTTTGGCATAGAAAAATGAGATAAAGTTTTTTAGATAGGGGCCCCTAAAAAAAATTTGTCCCGGGCCCCCGCCAACCTCTGGGCGGCCCTGGTATTACCTTTCCCGAAATTAAAATAAACCAGAAATAGATCACGTAAAATTAAACAAAAGTTAGAAAGTAACGAAATACTTCGCCACAAAATGAAAATAACGAAGTAAAACGTTACTTCTCAAAATGACTTTGTTAGGATCAAAACTGCGTTTTAAAACCTTCAAAATATAATATTTTGGGCTCAAACTACTAACAAAATAAAGAGAAAAGTGAGATGAATCCACTGGTATACGCAACCTCGTTCCCAGGGTCTTAAGGAAAGACCCTGGTATCGGCTGGTCACGTGCCTCGTCCAAAATTGATTGCCCGAGGGGGGGTGTGGTGAAAGTATCAAATTACAAACAGTTAAAAACATAAATTTTGCGAACTATTACGAGTAAGTTCAAAGTACTTGCTAATTTTTGTTTATTTTATTTGCATTGAATTTACAAGAACATTCTTACATTTTTACCAACAGTCAAGTCAAGAAACCAAGCAAATCGTTACTCGCAGTGCTTTCTCGTGTTATTATTATTCAATGCTCTCTTCACACTCGAGCGCGGTTTTATAACAAACGTTTATGGGCTTTTCAGTGGTCACCATTTCTACATATCTAATGTTTTTAAAACACGCATTAGATTTGTCCTTTTTTGTAAACGTTGCTATGCTTTGCACGTCTTGTTTATAAGATTTTTAAAAGAAACAGTATTGTATTGTATTGTATTGTATTGCCTAGGAGTAGAGCCCAATATCAGCAAATGTAAACATTTGATACTAGCCAAACAGAGAAATGTCTGTCAGTGATTTATCTTTAAAATTTTGGATTTAGTACATAATTCGTATTCATTAATTATAGTAAGGCTTTAGCCTTTTCCTTGGTCAGATAATGTTTTCCTAATATGCACACAACTAGGCTATAATCTACATCACAAATTTACAGTGTCAGACGCGCACAGACTGCCATACGAATACACATAAATTTTCGAGTTTTCTACTTCTACTAAGGCTACTAACAGTTTTCATTGTGTCTCAATCATCTGTTTATTTCTAGTTCAATATGTTCATTAAAATTATATTTCTATATTTATTTGATAGTGGCATATATAGTGATACATGTAGGCTATACTATAGTATTTACACACAAGCAATCCTGGATATGATAGAGACGATACAAGCTGTCCATTAAAAATAACGGTATTCTATTTCACAAAGCAAAAAATTTAAATCTCACTTGTATTATTAAGAATATATATAAAGCAGAAAATTAAAGCTTGTGTCAAAACGAAAGCTGTTTATAAAATTTATAAATGTGGTATAAACACAGTAGTAAACAGTAAGACAAATATATTGTCGTTTGACTTATCTTTGATGTATGACTTTACTGTAATACCGTAGATTTTCAACAGACAGCTAGACTTTGACATATATACCATGATCGTTGAGATCTTGCAGGAAATTTTATAGTCTTTTGACGGGATTTAAGTTTTGTGATAAGGCCTTTATAATCAACAATCTCGATACAGTTGGCGTCTTGGCGATATGTCGGAAATCAAAAGATCTCGCTATTTCGTTCCAATTCCACATCTCATCAATAAATATATTATTTTGGTCCGAGTATCAGGATATACTTTAATACTAACAGTTAAATAAATATAAACCACATTGGTCGGTCTAGAGATATGAATTTTCTTGTAGGCTTAATATTGCCACGCCGCCCAGGCGTGCTTTCTTTGTAAGTTGAAATCTGATCCAACTTGCTTGAATTGTAACTCGACACTAGATTATAGAGCAGAAAGTCACATCACGATAAATATTAATTTTTAATTGCAGTTTCTTCTTGCAAATTTAAATTTCATCACACAAAATTGCAAATATTGTTACAAACGCGACAAACACGCTCCTCTCCCACCCTGCCCATAGTATCATTTTAATTTATCACCCAGAATCTGGGTGACACGTGACCAGCCGAAACCAGGGTCTTTCCTTCGCCTCGCGCCGTTCTAAGAAAGACCCTGGGAACGAGGTTGTGGTATACGGCCGAAAAAGAGAAAACCAACAATACGAAAGTTATCAAGGTCAAATGTATTGCATTTTTAATTAGTTTAATAATTTTGAGCGATTTGTGAACAATACAATTTCGCTTGTCTTTCAAACGCCATAAAATCGCTAGAATACTGTTGTTTAGTAATACGTATAATTTCTTATCTTTTTCCATCCGTAAATACAACTTTTCACGCTGATTCGAACAGTGGTTCATTATATTTATTGTATTTTTGTGATTTATGATAAAAACAATAAATATTTGCGTATTTTTATCATCAATTATAAAAATACAAAAAATATAATACATTTAGTTAGGTTGCTGTGGTGGCGAACAAACGTTTCGTGAAAATATTCACCCCCCCCCCCTGTCAAGTAGCCCACGAGGTGTTTTCACGAACTTGCGCGTGACTTTTAAATTACTTCTTTTGAATTCTGACAGGACAACTATTATGGGAGGTTTATTCCTCCCAAGTGCAAATAATGTTTTCAATTTTTGGATTGGGACTATTCTACAATGAAGTACTCCTGGATAAAAATGCAATCTAAATACATATGAAGACGAAGAAGTGGTATTTATTGGGCAACGAAGGGGCGAGCCATTGCAATGGCGCCATATTTCACGAAATATCGAAGGACACAATATTGAAGATAAAATACATTGCACTGTTTCAAAACTTGATGAAACCTTCTTTGAAATCTTCTTCAGCCATTTATGATTATGTAAAAGTACAACAACTGGATGATATTTGCCAGATTCGGCGATAAAAAGCAAACAAGACGGCAAAATATGGCTGAAATCGTGTTTTCGTGGGGGGTAAGTGAATGTATTATATTTAAAGAAAACAATGACAATCCTTATGAAATCAACAATATTTATATTAAATTAAGCATAGTTTTTCACCCCATGATATAATTTTTTTTAGGAAATAAGAATATTTAATTTCTGCCAGGCATATTAGTTATTTTATGCATAATTAGCAATTTACCTGGGGTGGTGCATGGTCATTTTCTTGTAAAATATTATACTTAGACAAATTTTTCCTTCCAACGACCACCCCTAAAAGCAACCCTTCTAAACACTATAAGCACATCAGAAAGACTATATCGCTTTTTGTTTTCAGAAGTTAAAGCTATGTCGACACTGCCGTTTCAGGGCGGGGTCATTTTCAGGACTTTCGTCCCGGATTCAGGTTTTGGCACATATGCCATGTTGACCGCCATGGTCATTTTACCCTAAAACAGTTGAGATTACCTGTGCTAAATGAAACGCATACAAACTCATATACATGAGGTCCTAGACTAAAGCAGATTCGTATTCTTACGTAACCAACGTTACCAAAAACTGCAGTTTGGTACTTCTTCTTTTTCAGCCAATTCCCACGTACAGTTTTGGTACTTGGTGATCTCGCTATTTGCTATTTGCTGGTACCGAATGACCTTTCCAAGATCAATGTATATTCAAAATCGTAATTGAGCAGTAGGTATTTCGCATAAATCCTACATTTCCGACATACTTTGGCAGGAAACATGATTAATAGGAATAAGAACATACTGCAATCAATTGTAGGAGTTTATATAATTTATATATGTAGTTGTTCGGAACTTCTCCTTCTAGAACTAAGATGCCGACTACACAGGGTGTGGTGCGCCCAATTATACCCAGCGAGTAGAGGGCCTAAGGGTCGACAAAGAAGGACTAAGGGTTAGTTTTATGCGAGAGAAAACTCTGATAACTCGAAGAAAAACCTTCAAGGCACAGAAGATAAATAACACAATCCTACTTACATGAGTTATTGATGTACAGGGAAGTTATACCCAAACTAAGTAAATCCCTACTCTCAACCTACAGTAACAGGCTTAACTCAGCGGTAAGAGACAGCATGTTAACTCTCTTGAACGCCTTTCAAATATGTTGGCGAAGGAGAATGCTTAAACAACAAGGGGTAAACCTTGTTGAAATATGGACGAATACAGGAAAAGAAGAACACTACGAAAGATAGGGAATAAATGGCTATAAATCCACCGTGCCAACCATCACAACTGTATATTTTTTGCTTGAAACTCTATTATTTTTTAAACACTCAGGACAACAGGAACAATAAAACAACAATACCTTCAAAAGATAAGCCATTTTTGGAGCTGCACCTTTCAAATCTAAATGGACCAACTTGAATCCATTAAATGACCTATAAAGTTTGAAACATCAAATTACAGCATACATCATAGTAAGTTTCACAAGTAGTATATTATCCATGTACCAAACTTATGCGCTTTTCCTCTGAAAATTGAGAGATAAAAAATTATTACATTACGCGTAAATCATGGCGAGAAATAATGGACAGAGTTAGAAAACAATTTCATGTGAGATTTATATAATCCCCGAGCCGGCGGCGGGAAGCGCCGTGCGAGGGTACTAATTCCCCCCGGCTAAATACACCCGGGGAAACGAAAGCATTAGCGAAGTCTAAAGTTCATCAGTGAGCGCGGGCGTCGGTCACCAACGATGGGTGGTCATCCTCACTGATCTCAATAATATGACGGACTGTCATGAATAACGGACATTGATTGGTCCAATTTAAAGTTTGCATTATAACGGCTGCATGACGACAGCGAAATAGCAAACATTTCTTGATTTGATGAGTTGATAAATTTCTTGCAAATATTCTTCATTTTTGCTTGTATTTCTGCAAGATTTTGTAAATTTCAAGAAAGAAAGGGCGAAAGAATCAGCTAAAAGAATGGAACCGACGTTAACGAAGGTAAGTTTGTTTTAAATATTGATTTTATAATGGCTTTAAAACCCGACGGCCTTTGCGTATATGAAACAACTAAACAAGACAGAATATAATTTCAGTGTATCTTTAATATTGATTCACTTTTTTATTATATTGAATTTTTTAAATAAAAAATAAAGCAAAGTTATTTGCAAGCGAGAATTTGAAATTATTTTATTGCAAACTCAAAGTTTATCGATAAAGCCATTTAATAGTTAATAAAGGCAGTTTAGTTTTATAAAGAACATTTTAAAACGTTTTGTGAATTGTTTGTGGTTGAATTTTACTTTAAATTGAAGCTTGTATTACGTATAATTACATACCTAACATAAATATGTTGGGAAATTGATAATTTTGTAATTAAAAGTGATATTTTTAGGCGATTTTCATTTGTAAGAATATTCTTAAAAAATTATCGTGTTACCATGACAACTACTTTAGATACTTCATGTTCGGAAAATACAACGGTTTTGTCAGCAAGGCGAGGGTTTCTGCATGCATGTATTTTCTAGTAGTTATATACAATGGGAAAATGAAAATACATGTGTACAGTATATACATCATTGCTCAATTTTGCAAATAGAGCCTGACACAAACCTTAAACAAGTCGCTCTGCACCTAGTTGGGGTACAGACTACAGTATATTATGCTGTAATAAGTCTAATAAAATTAATTAATAAATTCGTGGCATTGCTTCTCGACGCCAGCTGCGCTATCCAGATCTGGGTAGTTGATTCTGATTGGTTGAAAGTCAAAGTCCAACGTTCATTGATATTTAAGACCAGCCAATCAAAATCCATTACGTTCAGTCGTGACCAATCAGAATCAAATACCCAGATCTGGGTAGCGCTGCTGGGGGTCGACAAGCAATGCCACGAATTTTACAGACTGTATCACAGCATAATACTGTCAGTCTGTACACAGGCTACTCTGCACCCAAAGAAAGTTTATATTTAGCATCCAATCAAAATGTCCCAGGGTATCTAATTCTAGTTGAAACTGCTAAATATATTATGAATTATAACAGTATAATCTAATTAGCATTAACCGATTAAAAAGACAGATTAAAATCTGTTTGATAGATCAATCGGGTGAAAAGCCGGATTTTGGCCTTTTGACATGCCAGATGGGGATTTGTGTCAAGCCCTGTTTTTCCTTCCATCCACCAGCACTTAAAAAGGAAAAATATGGCCTGACCTCAGGCTACTGCCAAGCACCACAGTTTTCATCACTGAGAGGAATATTTCAGTACTACTCAGCTAGAATATAATGCAGACGGGTCATTGTTAATGGAAATCAATTAGATGTTAGAGAAGAATGTAAAATTCATTCAAAACATGAACATAAGCAGCGATTTGAAAACTTGAAATACGTAAAATGTCCTACCAATGAGGTCTTTTTGCAAAGTAAAAATCAAATACCAGATTAAAATACTAACCGATGTATATATACTGTAACAGCTTATTATAATTCGAAACTGAAAACCTGTTACCCAGCTATTATACAGCATGCAGAACCTATGAGCAGAACAATAACCTCCACCTTGTGCGTAAAACAAAACAATATGATCTGCAGAGAATATGGCCCTCAGTCTTTACAATTTAACATAACCTATGTATAAAAATTCTAAAATATTCAGCTGTACCTCAACGTGCTAATTTTATCAATATGTGCCAGTGGCAAGGTTGGTTTAACTGCAGCTTGAGGAGGTTCAATGGCCATAGATTTTCTAATATTTGTTATTTCAATTTGATGTTGTGCCTGAAGTTGTATAATTTCTTTATCTTTCTTCTGTAATTTTTCTAAAATTTAAAAAAAAAATTTGACTGATATTTCTGGCTCCAATAAAATGACTTTTCTTCGAAAAAGTTGCAGTATTAGTTACTATAATTTTAAAATCTTAAAACTACTTCTGGTCCATTCAGTATTCATAGTTATATACAAACACTGAAGCTGTTTAATGGGGCGAGCCTGAGCGAGCCCCACAGTTTGGTGGCTCATCGAGCTCAAGCGGAATGCATTATGGCAAGGCATATTTTAACATATAAACTGGGTGGCCATTTGGCCCCCCAGGCCCTCCTGTTGGCCCCCCACTCATGCAATATTGGCCCCCCACTCCTTGGGTCCTTTTAACACATTTTTGTGTGAAATCATGAAATGTGAATGTATGCAGTATAGTAAGTCTTTGTTTGTATATTTTTATCATAGTTAATGAGAGTATATGAAAAATTCTTTAGGGATTCGTCTAGATGTTTGTAAACTTTAACTTTTATAAATTACAGTATAGCTTTGAGTTAAAACATTTGTTGAAAGACAAGCACAATGCGAGTAAAAGTATTAAACATTAACTTTTTATTGTATTCAGAATTATTTAAAATGCCTCCAAAACGCACTAAATAGCAATTTTGGAGTCTCCAGATTTCAAATTAATTTTCCGGGGGAGGACGCCCCAGACCCCCGTACAAAACTCTTGCCTTCGTCGCTCGCTCAATGGGCCCTTTTCCAAGTTATGGCCCCCTACTTGTAAATTTTTAAAATATGCCTTGCATTGCATGTGGTGCGTATGTACACGGAACATTTCCTACAGTGATTTAAATCCTACCAGCATTTCACCTCGCACCGGCTGTTTTGAGAACTTTCAGTCCTAAAGTGATTTACAGTAAATTTTACCAGCCTTTCGCCTCGCACCAGCTGACAATTTTTCATGCGACATGCATGCGATATAATATATTCTTCATGCCAAATAACAAATGGCAATCGGAAATTGATGAATAATATAATAAAAAACCTGTCAAAACTACAGTACTCATATTTACAGTGGTCAGTATTATTAAATCCAAATCAAACGAGAACGCAAGCCCATCGCAAGATTTACTTTACTCGATTTCTGAGTGAGTTGCGGTCGCGGATCAAATTCTGATGCAAAGCCCGGTTTCGATTTGATTTGGGCTGAATATTCTGTAATTCTGTTATTCTTTTCTTAAAGACTATGAAAAGAAGACCTTATTTGCAAGTTTTTGCAATCTCTGTATGTATTAAATGTTTTGTTTTAATACATGTATGCATGTACAGTATACATCTATTATTTTTAGCGCGCGTGTCATAAACCATTCAACCATTTCTATATTATTTATTTCAATATTTCGTACATGAAAGATTGAAAAGATTGTGATTTCAATAACTGTGATTTTAATCAAATATATGCTAATACATGGATAGAAATACAAATCCCAACATTAATACTATGAGTTTTGCCTTTGAACAAAATATCAAATATAATACAGTACATGGATACAAAGACAATTCCCAACATTTATAATACTACGAGTTTTGTGCTTGAAATTTCGAAACTACATTGCAATGCCAATGATAGTTTAATTAATTATAGTGCGGAAACAAGAAAGGTTGACATTAGTAATCATTGTTGCATGATCATGTAGTTACTGGCCGTTTTACTGGCTATATCGTTGCATGCTCTTGCTTAGTTATGCTCGCCCCATCATGCTTAGCATCTCCATAGTAAAATTTACATACAGTACGGCCGGTACGTACGTACCAACACAAACTTTGCATATGTTAATTCGTGGATCAATATACATGTAAACTAAAATTGTAGCAATTAAGTTAAGGCAGTGTTACAGCGTATATACATGTACTAGGTTACCCACAGGGCAGTAATGCTGCCTTTGACAGCAAAAGACAAACTACAGGGTGTTGAACGAGTCCTTCAGAAACATCCTATTATTGTTATCCTTGTTAACCCATTTATTGACAGTACCCTACCACTGACTGAGTATTAAAAATCGTCTGGCGTTGGACAGGGTAAATACTAAAGTAGGGGTCATTACTGTGTTGATGAATTAACAAGAGCCACTGGCAGATAGGTTTGTTAACCCATTTACTGGCAGTACCCTATACCACTGACGAGTAAAATCTTCTGGCGTTGGACAAGGGAAGGGCGCATTGCCAGCTAATGGGTTAAACCACCGTGGTTAAACATAAGATTTCATGATGCTCCAGGAAATGTAAACAAGCTATCAGTGTGACATCCCAGTTTATATATTTATATACTCGGAATATTGATTTCTCGGTATATACAAAATTATTTTAAAGTATAACAACCAGCGAAGATGTAAGCCACTAACTACCCTGCGCGGCTGCGCGCAGACTATATAATGACATATATATGTCATCCGTCCGGTCCGTCCGTCCGTCCGTCATTCATCCGTCCGTCCGTATCCGCGTTTTATCCTAACCCGTTTTTAAAACACAAAGTTTGCATAATTATATGGAGGGGAATTAGGGACAAAATTGTTTCAGAGTCAAAGCATTATTGTGTCACGGTCAATTGTATCGTACTGGACAGGCAGGCATTGAATCGTACTGGATAGGCATTGGGTCGTACTGCATAGGCAATGGGTTGTACTGGATAGGCAATGGATCGTACTGGAGAGGCAATGGGTCGTACTGGAGAGGCAATGGGTCGTACTGGACAGGCAATGGGTCGTACTGGACAGGCAATGGGTCGTACTGGACAGGCAATGGGTCGTACTGGATAGGCAATGGATCGTACTGGATAGGCAATGGATCGTACTGGATAGGCATTGGGTCGTACTGGATAGGCAATCGGTCGTACTGGATAGGCATTGGGTCGTACTGGATAGGCAATGGGTCGTAAAAGAAAATTGTCTCTTTTCCGTATGGAAATTTTGAAAAAATGGAAGGAAAGTGGAAAATGAAAATTTTTCGTGTGGGAAGTGGTAACACCAAACATGTTTAATTCGCATTTTGCATTTTCTGATTTTCATAATCTGCGTATATATTTTGTCAAAAGAATTCCATGCTTTATTTGTTTATTGTCCTTTTTAAAATTGTTTAAAATGTCAAGAGAAGACGACAGGTTACAACGTGCGAAAGATGCGTTAAAGAACGCGTTACAGGAATTGGAATCAGAGCCACAGAGCTCAAGCAACGCAAGAGCTACAGCTACTCGGTCTCCGAATATCGGTGTCGTTGATCAACAAAGACAAAGTGCAACTGATGATTTTAGGTGAGTCAATGAAAGAGGAACGGAATCCATGAGTGTATTATCTATTTTCTTTAAAGGAATATTATAGCTATAAGTAAGTTTAATTGTTTAATATATAGACCATAATATTGGCGCCGCCGCTTTCCCATTCTAATGCATGCAACACGTGTCATTAGTAAATTTATATTTTTTTTCAAATACGCGACTACCGGGGAGGGGGTTATGGCCAAAAAGAAACAATGACGATAAATCAGTCAAGATGTTATATACATAATTTCAAATGCCCCTGGCCAATAAAGCAGTTAAGATTTTATACATAATTTCAAATACCTGGAAAAGTTATAAAATATGATAATTTGTAGGGGGGGGGGCAAGGGGGGGTCTTGTCACGAAATTACCCAGAGTGAATTTGAGGGTGTATTTTCGAAAGATCTTCGGCGCAGAACAGTGACTCGAACAAAGTTTGGCGCAGATTGATCGCAAATATTGATTTGGCGCAACTATTTGTCGCAGAATGATCCCAAAGATCAATTTGGCAAAGATTTGGTGAAGCAATTGAGCATTTATATGTAATAGTATATTTGAAATTATGATTTGAGAAGAATGAAAAGCCAAATTTCGAAAATTCAGTGAAAATTTCGGATATTTCCTAAAACCGCATATTTTTCGCGACAATTTTCTTGGCGCGGGTTTTGGTGCAGCTTTACATGAATTCGAAAAATCTTTCGATTCACGAGTCACGAAAAACAAAATTTCATTTTCACGATTTTTAGAAACACAGAACCGTAGCAAAGTCTGAAACCATTTAGCGCGGATTTTCTAGACAGCAGAACTTGCTGACTTCAACATTAGAGCCGTTTAAACGACTATGAAAATCATTGCGAGGCATTACAAAACATTACGAGACACGAACCAACCTCAAGAAACGAAGAAACTTTAAGAAAGACAACCGCGGGAAGCAAATTTATTTATTTTCCCCCATAATATTAAATTTGGGCCGAGTTTTAAACGTAAACATTCACAATAGCTAATCACGAGTCATGAAAATACCCTTGCCCCCCCCCCCCTTTGTAATAAATTCCATGTGTTTTTAATGACTATTTTTACAAGGTTCTGCAGGCCCTGCTGTTTTGTGTGACCTTCCCTGATGCAGCAGGAACTTGTTAAGAGAATAAATGTTAACAGAACTTGATAAATCCAACTCATTGGGTATATTTTTGTTGCCGACATTACTGTTATTGTAGTTTCAACTCTAAATATTCCTTTTTGGATTTTAATCTATTAATAAAATATCAGTCACCAGAATGATAATGATTTAACATAAATTATTGCCATATTTAAAACAAAGTATATGACCGGCAGCCGGTCACGGTTTATCAAATACTAAATGGCCGGTCTAAATGGCCAGTCTAGTGACTATAGTTGAATATAAAAACTTTTGTTTGCGTTAACTTTTATCGAGCTTGCCGTTAGCTCATATGGCAAGGGCGCTGCGTGCGGAAAGTTAAACGCAGTCGGGATCGGGATGTGTTTGTCTGATTTAGCATTTTTTTTCTTAAAATTACTGTGCAGAAAGCCTGTTTTTGCCCCCCCGCTGCCTTAAAAATCTTGATCTTCTGAAAAAACGATAGTAAACTAAAATTTTTGTAAATACCCCTGAAAACCCAAGTGTTTTTGACTTGGGCCTTATCAGACCTTGAATACGGGTTATCTGAATATTGGTAAATTTCCGTGTTGACACATTTGGCCCATTGTAATATTTAAATTTATGAAATAAAATTTAGGAGAGCTTTCCCGGGACTCTGTTCAAGGAATGTGTCAAGGCCATCCACGTCAAGAACACAGAACACACAACAACCACCTGCAAAAAGATCAAGGCAAATGGTTGGTTATACACCAGTCCATTTTAAAGTTCCTGACACCTGAACTCATGATGTCTGTATTGTTGCAAGAGTCAACGAGACTTTAACTCCAGATAGAGCTCGTAGTGAGGTCTTGACGCGTGCTGGTCTTGGGCGAGTGAGACTCGTGTTTCCAGATAGAAAGGCATCCCATCAAGACCTTCAAAAATTTTTAGAGGGCAAGTTCCCAAAACTTAAAGCAGCAGGAGGATTTGAAGTTCTCAGGGCTCATGGTGGTGGTGGAGGTCAAAGAACATTGGTTCCATTACCACCAAGCAATGAAGGGTACACTGTTCCTTACTTAAAAGAGAGGTTGAATTCAGCCGTTGCCTACATAAGACCTTTACAGGCAGATCTTGATGAGTCCAGTTCTAATGAGGTAAAATGTTGCTGATTTTATGTAATAAAATAAAGTAGGAAACAAACTTGAATAGAAGTAACATCTCGAATGTAATAAATTTGTTTGTGGAAACACAACCAGGCTTTTATGGCGAAGGGCGTTCAGGCGTCCTGGGACGCCCCTAGAACAAAAAATGGACGCCTTTGGACGCCCAAATTCTGGGGAGAAAGGAAATTATCTTCAGTTAATTTCCTAAGTATATTAATATATCTGAAACGAAATAGCTTCAATTCTCATTATTATTATACATTTGACATTTTGATCAATTTGATGGTGTACCTGGCAAATGAAAATGTCATAGTTAATTAAGTAAAGAAGGATAGCGGCACAAACTCGCAAAGCCAAGTGTATTTGAAAAATCGTATGTATTTGAATCAAGTGTATTTGAACAAGCTTGGAACAGATACTGACATAAACGTAAGCTTTAAGGTTTTCCAGAGGGACGTTTCCTCGACCCAAAGGTTGAACATATAGGCTGTTCAAATGATTGTAGTCTAAACACAGGGATTTGGCCTTCAAAACAAGCATATACGTGGGTAAGATAAAATGTGTAGCTATGATCTATCTTATTTTTATTAAAATGTAGATGGAAGCTGGGCCAATGGTCCCTTGCATTTATTGCAATGAAGAAATGCCATTCACTAAAGTAAAGGAGCACAACTGTATTTCTGAGTGAGTAACCTTTGTATTTAATCAACAATGTCAATTACAGTATAAGTATGTAAATGCTAAATGTCAATGAGGATCAAAATTACCAATTCCTTCAACAACAATTTGGACTTTCAATTTAAAGAGTCATGCCTACCGACCCCACTTCACGAACATAAAAGATTCAAAAAATAATTTCACATCCGCCTGTACATCTAAAGGATTTACTGGGGTAAATGCCACACCAATTATATAGCTATAAAGTTTCCTGATTTAGCTATGAAATGGACAGTTAAAATCAGTTACATATACACATCAGACAAAATGTAGACCTACTGTAATTAATAAAGTTTGTTTATAACTTATAATAGTTTAAATATTTTGAGGCGAGACCAGGTTTAATCATCAAATTTCTCAGCCATCTGGTTTAAATATTTATTTTTACAAGCTTTTGGCTGCGAATTTGTGGCCTTGACCTGTAAGTTACAATAATAAAAAAATAAATATTTTAAACCCGAGAGTGTTAAAAAATAATAATAGTTAGATAATGTGGTGTATTCTTTGATACTTTTACTAACGGTGTGTGAGTATAGTATATATTTCAGAAAAGAAAGAGTGAGGGAGTCTGATAGTAAATTGTAATCATGTCAAAATGTATTTGTGTTTTATAGAGCTGGTACCAGCCAAGATTTGAAGGATGCTGATGCTATAAGTCTTGATGATGGTCCTAGCACATCTAATAGTACGTCTATTTCTTCACACAGTGGTAGTATTTGTAAAATCACTTCATTTTTTTCTGGTAAAATACCCTGGGAAACCCATGAAAAGATAAATTTTCATGGCAAGGGTCAGTCAATGTAATTTTTTAGTCTTTTAGTTTTCAAGTCTTGAAATATAACGTATAACACAACGTGATAAACTTCGTGACTGAATATGTGTATCTTGGAAATGTGATAGATAATCATATGTCATTGAATGAAAATTTCAACCGTTCATACAAGAGAGCAAGCGGTCGTCTTCGTTTAATTCAATCAGTCCGCAGAAATTTGACAGCAGCGTCAGCTATCGACATTTACAATATGATAATACTACCAATTCTAACTTATAGTAGTACCATCAAAACAATTTTTACTGACTCTCAACTAGCAAAGCTCACATCGTTTGAGAGACGCGCGTCCAAGGTGATTGGCACCGAAATGACCGAATCTATACCGAATACCAAAGAACTGGTGCAATCGCAAATTTTTTCTATGGTAGAAAAGTGTCTCCAGAGAACTTTGAACATGATACACTCGTCAATTATTTTCAACTGGGTTAATCATGAGAAAGAAACGAGAAACAACATTTCTATTAAACTGCCACGAATTAAGCTGGAATTGGCTAAGCGGACCTTCTACTTCGGTGGAGCAAAACTGTTTAATTCATTACCAGCAACAGCACGAAGATCTTTGATTTTGAAATAGTTTATCTTTAAAGGGATTTTAATTTTGTAACTATTATATTTGAAAGATATTTTATCCTATTTGTCCGTTCGTATATAAATATGTAATTTTTAGGCTTTATTTATTAACTTTTTGGCTACCTATTTTTGTTATTCTTGGAACTTTACAGGACAAATATTGATAGCAGTTGTTGTAATTATTTAATTTTTACATAACTGACGTTTTTATCCTGTTAAAATATTCATCAATAATAATATTAATAATACAGTTTAATTGTTTTATCATAATAATCGGGTTTTGTTATTACTTATTGTACGTTAATTGTAATTTGTCTATATATCTACATATGCTCTGATTCTTTTTAGGCCAAGCAAAGAGTAATGATGCTGAACAAATAGAAGCTGATCTAAGATTGGCAAGGAGGTTAGAGGAAGAGTTCAATGACGACCTCGAAATCTTGAATACCACCGTTTTAAGTGCACCAACAAGCTTGGCCCAAGAACTTGCAGTGGCTGGTTTAAAATCCGAATCGTCAAAATCTGTTGATCTTTATGTGCAGCGTTCGAAGGTTTTAAGCAACGTTTTTGAAGAGTTAAAGGGCCAAAAGTTTGAAACGGCCAAATTATCTGTAGAGTTTGTTGGAGAACCTGCGGCAGACACAGGTGGTCCTACAAGAGAGATGTTTTCAATTGCATTCCAACAAGCAATTGATTCCAGGATTACCAGAGGTGCATTTCCAACAATGACGTTCATGCATGATCAGTCCGCTTTAGCTGCAGGCGAGTATAAAATGTTTGGCCAACTCGTTGCACTTGCGTTACTTAATGGAGCTTCTGGTCCACATTTCCTGTTACCTTCTCTTATTCATTTCGTTCTTGGCACTCCTGATGAGCAAGATGTTGCAAGCCTCATTGAGCAGCTGCCCTTGGAAAATCACGACATAAAGAAGAAACTGGAGAACCTAAATAGCTGCGAAGACCCAAAACAATGGAATGAAGCTATGTCAAACTTTGATGAACGTTTTGACATGGGAATAAATTCAGCCACAGTTCCATTTGAGAAGAAAGAAGAAATGTTAAAGGCTGCTGTTAAGCACATCATGCTGAGTTCCGTAGCAGAAGAAATTTATAGCTTTCAAGAGGGCTTGTCATTATTTAATGTGCTGGGCATAATGAAGAAGTACACTCAGCAAGCATTCGAGGAACTTGCTCATGTGGAAATTAAAGAAGAGGATGTCCGAAAGCCTTTCACACCTATATTTTCGGTAAAAGGATCCACAAAGAGAGCTAGTGAGGAATTGATAGCTTATAATTTTAACCAGTTTCTCAAAAAAGTTCGTCAAGGTGCAATTACCCGCACTGTGCTTGATCTAGATGGAATTCTTGCCACTACGTCCTCTTCAAATGAAATTGTTCTAACCCTCAGTCTTAATGATGTGTTGCAATTCATTACCGGGTCCCGTTATGTTCCACCTGGCGGAATTGAGGGGTCAATGCTGTTTGTTCATGACACCTTGCATGGAGCAAGAGCCAAAGCCAACACTTGTGGGAATACAGTCACTTTTCCTGTGAACAAACGATACAGCTCCGAGAATTCCTCTGAGTTCACATCCAACTTTGCAGATGATATTTTCGATGGGCCAGCTTATGGTTGTGTTTAACTTCTGGCTAGTAGAACATTGTTAAAATTCTATTTGAGTTTTTGACGTTGTAAGAATCGGACATGCCTTGGACTGTGATTGTTTTATGCACATACTATGAGCATATAGACTGTACTATTTTTATAAAGTTGTTAATGCACTGTTCTGTTTTACTGTTTGAATACATAATTACATACATTATTTCAATCAACTGCAAACATCAGGTTTTCCCAACGAAGTGTATACCACCTGAACAAGTATTAATATAATTTCTATTGTATTGAGACCATACAAACTATTTTTATAATCGTTTGCAGTTTTTGTTATATAATAAAGATCCCTGTGGGCTTGCTTTTACATTATTTGTAATCTATCAAAATCAGAACGCTTAAACATACTGAAATTATAGCCATAGAACGGTAGGATGGAAGAAATGTGAAATAGAGAAGGGGGAGGGGAGTGTCTGGTCGTGTGGAAACTATGAGTGTCGCCATACTCAATTAGGTTCAATGCCTAGTGAACTTCACATGCGATTTATAAAAGTATGTCAAACTTGTTTGGGAAATAGACATCGTAGCTCGTTATAGTGTTTCACAATTCTTACACTTTGTTGTTCTTTATTTTAAAAGCCTCTGGAACTAGGGTAGATGATACTTCAATCCTATTTTAAACCCATTGAGTCGCATTGCACCCTTATGCACCCTACTTTAGTATTTTACTCTGTCTAACGCGAGACAATTTTACTTGTCAAGGGGAGAGCGCTGGCACTTAATGGGTTAAAGAGTAAACATAACGTTTCTTCTGGTAAAGAAATTTGTACTGATCACAATGCTATAAACGTTAACACTCAACTTTTTTTTAAGAACTCAAAAGTTAGTGAATATCGATAGTTGCAAACCCAAATTTTTACATTATTTAGATAAATTACCAAAACTGCCACATTATGCACAGTTTTTTTTGTTGTTGCCAATACATCATCATTTTATCATAAAGTACCAATCAATCAAAAAGAAATTGAAATTTCATTATTTTGATCCACTTTATGATGGGGACTGTAAGGCTGATTGGTGAAGTTTTTCTGTTACGAATAGGCATACTTGTATGTATGTGTTGATGCCAAATGAATCATCATCTTGAAGTGGGTTGATCTTGTCTTTTAACTCCATTAATTCACTGTTAGAAATGGGTTGAATTACATCGTCTTCATCAACTTCAAAATCTGTTTCCAGATGTAATGAATGATCTTCTGTATCTATTCCATACTCAGACCACTATTGATAATAAAAAGAGTATATGTATTTTTTCAATATGCCAGCTACAGTACATCCATGTAGGGTTCTTAACTTAATGAAAACAATTTTCACATGGAAATTCACATACCAGGGATGGTTGATTTTGAATCCTTTGTGCTGCTAAGTCATTACTTGCAGAAATGTTCAACAAGCCTCTTATCCAAAGCTGGTTCGGTGTTCGGTTTTGTGCTGTTCGTATGGAATGATCATTCCATCCATTGACAAAGTGACCAAGATGTTTGTTTATTTTTTCAATAAATACATAGTGCAAACAGAACATATGCACTGCATCACTTACATCTAAGTAACCTGCTTCTTCCATGTAGAAGAACACAGAGTAATAAATATAAAGACAACCAACAAAAAGATCCCTCCACAATCGTTCTATCCTCTGGTTGTGAACACTTGGACCAGTGATAAAGCTCCCTCTTCCTGGGCCCCTAGCTGGATGGTTGAACATGTATTGTGCCACACCCACGTTTTCTGTCCCTTGATCTGCACGGACACGGGATGGTAAACCATGCTGCTCCACTGCTTTGACAAAATGACTTAAAACTGTTGCCGACTTATTATTCCCGCTGCATGCCATAAACATTACTTTTCTTGAATATCCGTCTATACCACCATGAATAATGATTTTCCACCTAAACGACAGTAAGTATAGAAATATGGTTGAATCTTAATAACATTTGTTATCTTCTGTAATAAAATTAGACAATGCATCCTATTGTGTTTTTCTACTTGTACCAACACAGACTGAGTCGACTGGCCAAACTCTGACATGTGACCATACAGCAGCATTAAATAAATCTACTTATGTCATGATGATTAGTACAGTAGACACATTTACTACAAGCATTTTATATTCATGCACAAACAGTACCCATTAATTTTGTAAAAATGTAACAATGGGTTTTCATTAGCAGTTGAATTAGGTTTGAAGCTCATAAATTTCAAAATTTATAAATTTAAAAAAAACAACAAAGAAGTGGGAATTTCACACACCCAAAGGGGAGAAGGGGAAAAAGTCTAAGAAAATATGCCCCCCCCCCATACAAGCTTTAATTTAATTTCTTGTAAATGTGCCCCACTGGAGACTGACACAGAGAAGAGACTACATAAAGTATCTACTCTGTGAGACTGAAACTGATATAGCATATTTAATACCTTTTTAATTTATGATTTCCATCAATATGCCATAGTGCAAGAGGGCCTCGCACATTGTATACTCTCCTGTGGGTAACCTTTAATTGAAGAGCTCGCACAAAAGTACCCTCCGGGTCAGTCCTTCTCATAGACTGTCTAACTCTTTCCTCTTGCAACTTGAAACCTCTTGCGAGAAGATGACCTCGCATCGATTTGTAGCCACAGTTTTTAAACTGCGAACTGATTTCCGTGACAATGTTGTCAAGTTCCTCGTCACTCAAACTGGCATAAGACTTTTTAATAGACAAATTGTATTCATGGAGTCTTCGATGAATAGTTTTGACACTAACACACAGCATTTTGGCTATATCTGTGGCTTTAAAACCATAATCCAAAAATAATTCAATTTGTTCTTTTGGGATTTTAAGTCTTGGTCTTCCACTAGAACGAATAGAATTACATGGATCAGTCTCATTTTCTGGTTCAAAACTAAAAATATGTTGGCTGTCGCTTCTATTTCTAGCAAATAGCAATTCTTGGGCCTCGAGTAGATATCCCAGGAAGGTTTCTTCTTTTTCGAAATAATCTCCAAACCTTGTACACAAAGAAATAAGCCAGTCTAGCCGGTACGTAGCGTAGTCCAAATCAACATCGTGATTTCCATTAGTATTACCCACTCCGTTCAAGTAGTTTAAAAGATCGCAAATAACCTCCTTAAAATTGTTACATAATAGTTCCTGTGGCGTTTGATGTTGACCTTCACTTTGTGATGAACGAGACGACATATACCTTACTTATAAATGTTATAATATATGATATTTATAGCAAAATCTTTTAATTTTCTAAAAATATTAATTGCATGTGAAAACAAGACGTTTTCCACTCTACTTCCCTTTTTTCAAAATTTCCGTACGGAATTACGGAAAATGGACATTTCAAAATTTCCGCACGAAAAATGGACAATTTCCTTTTACGACCATTGCCTATCCAGTACGACCCATTGCCTGTCCAGTACGACCCATTGCCTCTCCAGTACGATCGATTGCCTATCCAGTGCGACCCATTGCCTATCCAGTACGACCCATTGCCTGTCCAGTACGACCCATTGCCTGTCCAGTACGACCCATTGCCTCTCCAGTACGACCCATTGCCTCTCCAGTACGATCCATTGCCTCTCCAGTACGACCCATTGCCTATCTAGTACGACCCATTGCCTCTCCAGTACGACCCAATGCCTATCCGGTACGACCCATTGCCTGTCCAGTACGACCCATTGCCTCTCCAATACGACCCAATGCCTATCCGGTACGACCCATTGTCTATGCAGTACGACCCAATTGCCTGCCTGTCCAGTACGATACAATTGAACGTGATGACACAATAATGCTTTGACTCTGAAACAATTTTGTCCCTAATTCCCCTCCATAAAAGGACCTTGGTTTAAGCATTACTATACAGACAAACCAGAAAATAGTAAATTCCTTGATGTCACCTTTGATTTAAACAATGGCTCTTACAAGCCCTATAGGAAACCAGACAATACCCCGCTCTACAGGGTGTAAAAAAAAGGAGACCTTTAGAAATCAACCATATTGTTAAAATTTGAATGCCTTTTCAATTGCACAGATGCTGAACCGTAGTGCGTGAAATATTGATGGGGTGCATATATTAGAAAAAGGAGACCTTTAGAAATTGAAATAACGTTTAAACAAAAGATTGTCTGCTCCTGGGAACAATCTGTCATGAATACTGTACGTAGATCGCATGTTACGCACTCGTGGGCTTAGCAAAGTGCTTTTTCTAATATATGCACTCCATCATGAATATTTCACGCGCCACGGTTTAGCACATGTGCAATTGAAAAAGCATTCAAATTTTAACAATATGCTTGATTTCTAAAGGTCTCCTTTTTTTTATACACCCTGTACATCAGTGGCGTAACGTTATATCAGGGGGACCCCGGTTCAAAATTTTCGAAGCCCCCACTAGTAGAGGTGCCAAAGGCACCAGTCGAGCGCCGTATATGCAAGAGTTTTCTAGGGGGTCCAGGGCATGGTTTTCCGGAAAATTTTTGGATCTAGACTCTCTGAAATGCCATTTCCTGGACTTTGGGGAGAGATTTTACAGAATTCTGATGGTCATAAAACGACATTGTAACATTTCAGAGGCCCTGGCCAATGTTTTTGCCCTATCGCCTAAGCCTGGGGGCCCCCATTTGGGTTGGGGACCCCCGGGTTCACCCGGTCTGAGCCCATAGTAGTTACGCCACTGCTGTACATCAACGTACAATCAAACCACCAATCATTAGACAAGCACCTACATCAATTAGTCAACGAATTTCCGATCTGTCATGCAATGCCGAGGAGTTCCATAAAGCAGCCCCGATTTACAACAAAGCCCTTAAAGAGAGCAGTTTCGATGACAATTAAAATACTTGCCCAGAACAACACTGCAAACTCCACGCAAAAATAGAGCGCGGAACATTATTTGGTTTAACACACCATACTCAGCAAATGTGCTAACAAATGTAGGCAGAGCAGTTTTGGAACTAGCTTGTTGACAAACATTTCCCACCTGGCAACACTTTAAGAAAAATCTTTAACCGAAATACAATAAAAATAAGCTATAGTTGCATGAATAAGATGGCCAGCATAATTAAAGGACATAACAAAAAACGTTTTGAACAACGAGAAAGCAAGCAGCGCCAGATGCAATTGTAGAAACAAGAATAACTGCCCATTAGATAATCAATGTTTAACAACAGCTACAATATACCAAGCGAAAGTCTTTGAACCAGGAAAAGACGACGACCCTAAGGTTTACGTCGGCATGGCGGAATCGGAATTCAAAACGAGGTTTTACAACCATACCCTATCATTTAAGAACAAAGACTATGCAAACAAAACAGCGCTATCGAAATTCATACATATTTGGTATATATATATATATATATATATATATATATATATATATATATATATATATATATATATATATATATATATATATATATATATATATATATATATATATATATATATATAGCTAACGTTTTTGGTTTACGAAACACAAACAGTGCTCAACACTATATAGATATAGAGCGTAATATAGTCCCAAAACGGGTTCGGAACGCGTATGAATATTCGAATATCTCTTTGAATATTCGAGTTTCTTTGGAAAATTCCGAATACTATAAATGACAACACAGTCAACCCAAATTCGGCTAGCTCGCATTATCCATATATATTTGGTCTTGAACAAACATGGCAAAAATAACAAGTTGAAAATCTAATTCAAAGTTTAATGCGGTAGTAGCATGCAGTTATCTTTTAAAGTAGAGTAAGTTCTATTCTTTCATGCAATATTCATGCATTCTTGATTCAAAGCTTACTCCTACAGATACGCTGCGCTGCAGTTGTTTGTGAAAACGAAAATTTTGAAAATCATAGACATAGTCATAAATAGTAAGAATCAAACAGAGTGAATGGCTAGTCACTCGCAAGTTACGAGTGTGCGGAATTAGTGCGAATTGCAATTTACTCGCGAGTTACGAGTTGGTGAATAGCGATTCATTGCAGAGTGAGACAAAAGGAAAGATCATTACTTTGTGAAGATATCAAAATTTATTAATAAAAGAATTTTTTCTTTAGTATCAATTTTAATTTAAACAGGTAAGAATTTTGCTTTATTCTGTTCTCTTCTACTGTTCTCAACGTTCGTTGAAGATTGTTATATTTATTTTCCATGTTCTTTGGGATTTTAATATTTGAACTATAGGGCGTTTTAAGACGATTTGTATAGGTAATCGCATGGGAACGAGTAAAATTAGGGTTTAATTTCGGTTTAATTTGAGCAGGAGCATCAAGGCCGAGATTATAGCTGTCATTAAATAAAACTATAGAAATCTCTCTCAGAACTTTTATTCGACTGCATCGAGGCGTTTAAATTTCCATATTCCTCTTGACTGGATTCTACATTAGCTGCCATAGAAATACCCCTTTCGTTCTCCTCATTACCAGCATCATAACTTGACGCATTATCAGATTGATGGTTATACTCGAGTGCAATGTCCTGTAAAGAACACACTTGAGAGGATAATTGGTTAATTACTGCATCATGATTAGTAATTTCTTTAAAAATCTTTTGCTGGCAATTGATCGCGGAAGTGGTTAATCTCGTTATTTATTTTACCAATCTCGTTTTGATTTGCTGAAATGCTGTTCAAGAATCTAGATTCGACTATTACAACATCTAATTTAACGCCCTCAAATGTCAGCGGAAGGATCACTGCACCAGAGAGATTCCAACTGCATGTCTGCGAATAAGTTAAAACTCAATACTGGCAAGACAGAACTCCTTGTTCTTTACTCTAAATTCCGACAGATGTCATTGCAACCTTCCATAACAGTTAAATCTGACACTATTAGACCTAGTATTAACAATGCCACCTCAAATAAATGAAGCAGTCGAAGGCGGGAGCTTTTTATCATATAAGGAACATAACCAAGATCAGAAAGTATATTGGTGCTGGCACAACCGAACAACTTGTTCATTCGTTTGTCAGTTCAAGATTGCATTTTTGCAATTCACTTCTGTACGGCATACCTTAGTACGAAGCTAAAAAATTGCAAAATGTAAAAAATACAGCAGCTAGGGTTATATATTGCTTGCTTACGAAAGTATGATCACATCAATTCAACATTAAGAAGTCTGGTTACCAGTTACCAGAATTTGAAAGAAAAAAACTTTAATATGAATTTAATGTGTTTCAAAATAGTAAACAACATTGCTCCTAAATATTTACAAGATCTTGTATTCCTCTATGAACTGACCAACAAGAAAACTTCACTACAAATGGCGAATTACAGAACAACCATACAAACTTAAAACCTATGGATATCGGTTTTTTTTCG
Source organism: Paramuricea clavata (assembly GCA_902702795.2). Classification (NCBI taxonomy): domain Eukaryota; kingdom Metazoa; phylum Cnidaria; class Anthozoa; order Malacalcyonacea; family Plexauridae; genus Paramuricea; species Paramuricea clavata. Next base: position 34,725 of record CACRXK020000182.1, on the reverse strand, counting down.
CTAGCTGGGCTAAAACTATGGAACACACTGCCAGTGGATATTAGATCTATAACTGACATTGATACTTTTAAGTGAAAATTAAAGACTTACCTTATTAAATTAGCCTACAACATATGCATGACTCATAATTAAGATGAATTTTGTTTTTAAAATTTTTTATTAGTTTTAAATAATTTATAGATATAAGACTTGTAACGGACGAATTTTAACACCATTTATATAAAAGATGTGTAAAATAGTATATACGTAATTTCAAAATGTAAAGCGCAAGAACAGTAATGTATGCTTATATGTGCGCTATAGAAATTTTCTTCTTATTATTATTATTATTTTAAAAACTGATACGATCGTTGCGTATATAAATGAAAAAAGACGGCATATAATTTTTTTAATTACAGTGGAAAGCAAAGTTATATTCATGCGAGAATTTGAAATTAGTTTATTTGAAACTCATTAACGTTTACCGATAAAAGGCAGTTTATTTTTAAGAACATTTTAAAACGTTTTGGGAAGCGTTTGTGGCTGAATTTTGGTATGTATCCATTTCGAAATCTGAGTGCCTGTACTGTCAAGAAACAGTGTATCCTATATGCTGAATAATCTTGATGAGGTCAACACATGGGCAGACAACAACCTATAATTAATGAAGGTCAATTCAATGAAATTAAATGTAAAGAGATGTACGTCAGTTTCCTCAAAGAGCGACACATTATAGAACATCTCAATTTGAGGGAGATCCCCTGGAAATTGTTTTCCGTCATAAAGTTCTTGGCTTTGTTATACAGGACCAATCTTAATTGGAATGGGCATATTGCTATGATTGTAAAAAAGACCTCTAAGCGAAGATTGACGAGTTGAGCTCATTTTAGGTCATTGTTACACTATACCCCTTTCCTCGGGTATATTCTGACCAATACAGCGGGATCGTCCAGGCCGTGTGGGCAATAGCTCAACAGGATAAGATCGATATCACTACACCAATAACAAGGTTACATTTTATCACACATATATTTTATACTATTGTGTGTCCTCGTGCGTAGCTATTGATAGACGCATTCGCTCTCACTAACCACAGATGAACTCACTAACTGTTTCCTGACAGTGTCATATACATTGTCTCTTCTTAATTAAATGACGGTATCGTGCATTGTTCATCAATGGTTTATTGTGTGTTCTCATGTGACGATCACGTGCAACACTCGTGCATAATTCTAGTTTATTATTTCCGTGTATAACGTATCTCCCTCCTTTTGGTGGAAACCTCCTGGTTTTCAGTAAATATAGATATAATATGTTCTAGTTCGTTTCGTTGTCTTTTGGTTCATCTGGTTCTTAAAACCTGATCTTGGCGAAGTCTTGGTTTCTTTCGCAGATCGGGACATCTTCACTACAAGTCTTCATGTTGTAATATCCTTCCATTTTCACGACCACGAGTGGTTGTTCAAAGATCGTTTAATTAATTTCTCATCAGTTTTCGTATGTTCATTGGCAGCAAATGCATACAAATACTTACCCAATTACTAAGACGTTTTAAATTGACGTGAACCAAGACGAAAGTAAAGTGTTTTCGTGTCAGGGAATAGTCAACGAGACAACACAACACAACACAACACAACACAACACAACACAACACAACAAATAACACAAAAGACTTTTTTTAATTTGGCAACACAAGACATAGTGGCCTACAATAATTCCGCTTAACCCTATTTGTACCAGGGTTGCGCACAATGAGCGCACCCCTATAAATATTTACCCATCATTCCTGAACAAATGATCCCATTTGCCTGTGCTTTCATGACTTCTAATATTTTTCCTCTGCCGTCATGACTGCGAAAATTTTTTTCTGAAAATTCAAAGTTATCCGGACGTTTGCCGACATTTGTCAAACAAGGTGTCGGGGCCAAAAATGGGAAAATGTGGGTTGGACAGTATTTTTTGGCTGAATCACTTCCCAGGACATAAATATAATAACATAATATTTTTATAGAACATATAAAGATGGATTGTTACACATGATTTGCAAAGTAAAATATCCATAATATATTATATAAAATAGTAAACATAACATGTAATATAGCATACTATACAAATTACAATACTTGTTTATAAATATAATATGCTTATTTATAATATTTTTATATATTCAAATACACATATTTCTTTGTACCTTCAAGGCATAACATCTCCCTGTCTTTCACCAAGCATCAAACGTGTATAGGATGCATTATATATTGAACACTTTCGTACAAGAAATTTTCCAATTGAGAGTAAAACTTTTACATAAAATCAGACTGTGCCATGATTTTCAAAGTAAATATTGTGTTTTCAAAACTATACTGCAGTTTCGTAGCTCGTAGCTCACCTGCCTTACACTTCATGTAACACATAGTGTATTGGTACAAAACATGGCTTCCATTTCGTATTTTTTCTACAAACTTTTGTTGGTCGACTTCAGTGTAACGTTTTATGTTTACACTAAAGAAGTCATGCCAACAAAAAGTGTTAGAGTTTGAATAGAATGCACAATTGCGACACATTATTACAACAATGACACTGTCACAGTGATATGAAGGTAAAATAAGTGATGTTGAAACTTGAAAATGGTTTGGATAGTTTATATGAGAGACAGGTAAGTTTCAGTTGTATGTCTTTTCATATGGCACAGAAATGCCAACTTGGAAAGTAACATAATGGTGTTTATGGACATCTGAGATATGCTATAAGTAATAACATAAAAGTATGTCTTTTGAATTTAAAAGAACCGAAAAATATCACATCCAAAATGTTTTCTTATCTCTTTACAAAATATAACCAAAATGGGTAAAATATTAGCTATATTCGCCATTTTTGGATAGGCGGTCATATTCAATGGGGCCAAAAAACAGCATTTTGTATGTGAATTTAACTTTTTTTGTTAAGTTATTTTTAGGTTAAAGAAAGATAAAACTGACTAAAAATAAAACTTAAAGGATAATGGCAGTTAATCGACAGAATTTCTGAGGGGTGCGCCATATCAGCGCACCCCCGGTCATATAGCAGCATGAAAACCCCCCGGTACAAATAGGTTAATAAATATGAATGTTGCAACCGAGCTAGATAACCCAATAATCTATATCTTCCAAAAACTTTTGTATAATTGTGCATCATCAAGTCAGACCACTGAGGATGACTTAATATCAAAAATCAAAGTCAGTGTTTATTAATTATATGAACTATTAAGATACTGAACTATTAAGGACCTGAAGACGAAAACAGAAAAGCATACCTTGTCGCATGCATAGAAAGATTTCTTTCAAAATTGGACTTCCTAATTTATTTTGGGGTGTATAAGAAAGTCATAGAACATTCTTCAAACCCAAGTAACAGTAAGTTGAGATTGCAATGCCTGTATCAATTGTGAAAATTGTACTGTGCATGCAATTGTACCTGAGATTTTGTACTATTCGTATGTTATGGTTTTGAGAATATTTGGTGCATATTTGGTTTGAATGTATAGTGTAGTTCATGCACCACTAAACCACGAAAGCAGCAGCTAAGAACTGATAACAAGTTCTAATATTCAATAATCAGGTAATGCGTATAGGTTAAGGGTCAAGTGCAAGAACACTCCTATAAGGTTATCCAGATAACTAACCCCCATTACCCACAATAACTTGTCACTGGCTCTTGGCAACTTCCTTCGTGGTTTAGTGGTTAAGAACACTGCACTGGAATGGCAGGGACGCAGGATCGAGTCATGCCGGGCTGTCGACGAACCTACGATTTCCGATATACTTCGCAACCATTGTCGATTTGGTCTTATAATGTATACAGCTAATTCAATCAAGGTTGTCAGAAGAAAAAGGGAAAAGTCGAATATGAGCGCGAACGGTTGTCGAGAATGATTACTATCATTTTAAAGAGGTTAATTAACCTTCATTTTTGAGACGTTTTTGGGAAGTTGAACAAGTGCCCACTTTCATATAGGTTTTTCATTAAGATCAAAACTAAATCTGGCTTACTTATGAATATAAATTCCGAATAACTAGTGTATAGAAGAGGGTTTCTACGTCGGCCGGAGCATGACGTTACCAGTCAAAGGCTATAGTCCTAGATAGGCATAACTATAGTTCTCCTCCCAATCAAAGACTAGAGTCACAAAGGCTTCATTTTGTTCGGTTTCTGTATTTTTAATCGCCACTCCATGCACGAAGCGTTTCGCGCTCGTATTCGACCTCTTCGCTTCGGGACAATCTTAATTGAATCAGCTGTATACATATATACTCGACTCTTCGTCCACTTACATTCTACATAATTTCCAGATCGAGTAAATAACAATAATAAACCCCTTATAAAATTGACAGTTCTATTTTATTTATTATATAGATGCAAAATTTCTACACCTTATCAAAAACATTGTCACTATCTTCCCTGGAGAAAAGAGCGTCGTAATACGTGAAAGCGATCGAGTTTTAAGATTGAGCGTCTGCATGCTCTACGATTATTAAAGAGATCTCCCATTCCATCAAGCAAGTTAGTGCGAGTGTCTAATACATGCATTAGACCAATTTTAGAATACTCGTGCAAAGTATGGCATCACAGTTTGCCCCAGTATTTAAGTGATCAGATCGAAAGGATCCAACGCAGAGCCCTACGAATAATCTTCTCAGATTGTTGTTATGATATTGCAATGGACCGCGCCGGTGTGGTGTCGTTATTCATACGGAGAGAGACGATCTGTAAGAGATTTTTTGAACTAATGCGTACTGACGAAGCACATAAGTTACATTCCCTTGTCCCTTCCAATCGGGATACAGAATATTCCCTTCGTGGTGGTAATAACAAACTATCAATACCTAGGTGTAGAACTAATAGATATGCAAATAGTTTCACAATTGCTGGAAGTAATGCTTTTAACATTAGTAAAACTTAATATAATTAACCATGTAATTATTACTATAATAATTCTTAATCTAATTGTATTTTGTATTTTATTCTTTTAATCTTGTAAACCGATGTAATTCAGTCCTTGACTGCTAAATTGGTCTTTTTATTAAATCTTAATCTGATCAATATATTATAAGTTTTTTAAACAATGAAAATTGTATTTTACTACAACTATCCCGTACATATATGTTACAACGATATTCCTATTATCTAAAATTAAAAAAACATTTCTCTATAATAAAACAGATCCATTCTCTGGGCACTTCAAACATTAGTAGCTAACAGAAATTAGGTAAGCGGAAGAACATTAATTATGCCGACGGGGGGGAGGATGAAGACGTTAATGGCGGACACCGAAATATTTTCTGGCACTAGAAAATACATGAATGCAGAAACCATCGCCTTGCTAACAAAACCATTGTATTTTCCGAACATGAAGTATCTAAAGTAGTTGTAATGGTAACACGATATTTTTTTAAGAATATTTTTACAAATGAAAAATCGCCTAAAAATATCACTTTTAATTACAAAATTATCAATTTCCAAAACATATATATGTTAGGTATGTTATTATACATAATATAAGCTTCAATTTAAAGTAAATTCAACCACCAACGCTTCGTAAAACATTTTAAAGTGTTCTTTACAAAACTAAACTGCCTTTAAGTGGGTTTATCGATAAACTTTGAGTGTGCAATAAAATGATTTCAAATTCTCGCATGCAAATACCTTTGCTTTCTTATTTATTTAATAAACAGAGTAATTTAGCAAATTTAATTTAATACAGCTTCATTGAAAAGGAAAGCAATGCATGTTTTACGCAATAAATTGAAGCGACAAAATTCATAAACATTAAACATTCGAACCAAACTTTCCCAATATTTCACGATTTCCCACAGTAAATCAATTCCTCTCATCTCTTCAAACAAAAATTGCTTCAAAGCTCATTGTGTGAGATGTGATTTTCCAAATATATGCTTTTGAAAATTGAAAAATTGCTTATCCCACTCGTGGCAAACACCTATATTTTGGAGATCAGTGAGAACCACCACCCACGGTTGGTGACCCACGCCCGCGATCATTGGTGAACTTCAGACTTCGCTAATGCTTCCCTTTACCCGGGTGTAAATAGCCGGGCGGAATTAGTCCCCCTTGCCACGTTGTCTTGTTTAGTTGTTTCATATTCGCAAAGGCCGTCGGGTTTTAAAGCAATTATAAAATCAATATTTAAAACAAAGTTACCTTCGTTAACGTCGGCGCATTTGCTCCCTTCTTATAGCCGATTCTTTCGCCCTTTCTTTCTCAGAAAGCTTTTAAAATTTACAAAATCTTGCAAAAATGTGAGCAAAAATGAAATATATTTGCAAGAAATTTAGCAATCATCAAACGATGAAATGTTTGCTATTTCGCTGTCGTCCTGCAGTCGCTATAATGCAAATTTTAAATTGGACCAATCAGCGTTGGCGATTCATGCATGGCAGTCTGCTATAATTTGAGATCAGTGAGGGTGTACGCCCATGAACGGTGACCCACGCCCGCGATCATTGATGAAGTTTAGACTTCGCTAATAATTTCCTTTCCCCGGGGGCAAATAGCCGTGCGGAATTAGTACCCTCGCACATCGCTTTGCCCGTCGGCTCGGGGATTAAAGGGGAGGGGGCTCTGAAAGTTCTCGATATACCCAGGGGGGAGCCATAAACTTATCATAGTTTTGGTTCAGCAGGTGCCGGAGTGTTCACTCCCGTCATAGTAAGAAACTCATTAGAATAACAATATAACTCATCACGTATGTTAGTGATCGTGAAGTACATTTAGAACTCTGTAAATCTCCTTCTAAAGTGCATGAAATGGTATTCAGAGAGTCTCGTTCAAAAATTTTCCGGCGGCCATGCCCTCGCGGGACACCCCCTTGAATGTCACCCGCTTTCGATGGGCGCTAAATGTGCCCTCCCCCACCTTTAGAGACGCTCCGACGCCACTGAGATAAAGCGATACAAATGTCAAACAATCCGCCATATTGTTACTAAAAATAGAACAAAATGGCGGATTTTTGGAAATTTAAATCATTATATGTTCGCAAGGAATTGTTGTATTTCGAAACCGATTTCAGTTTTAAGATACCCTTAGTCTGCTCCTCACAATGGATACATGAAATTACCTATTGCATATTTTAACTTTTTGGTGCCAATTTGTGACGTAATTTCCCCGTCAAAATGTAGCAGTTCCAAAAACAAAAAACATACGATTTGTATGAATGATATGTTCTATGTTCATTGGAAATTTAGTAGAAACGGGATGAAATTTAAAGAAGTTGTGGCATACTGGCGCTTTTGCATGCATTTTTGACAGGCATGCAAAGAAATTTGCAACAGATGCCAGGAGAAATATTTTGTGGGGGCGAGGTTCTCTAGGGTTCCAGCACATTACCCTGATCAAGGAAATCCCCTCCCTACATTAACATGTTCAAGACTCCGAATATACTGAATGATTAAAAGAATAAAACCTTATGTTCCACACAAAACCTTACATGATGTCTACAAAACATTAATTCAGCCTCATTTTGATTACTGTTCTCCCCTGTGGGATAACTGTGGTTTGGGACTTCAAGACAAATTGCATCGAGCAGCAAGGGTGATTACCGGAGCTGACTACGATGTAAGATCGTCTGAAGTCCTAAACAAATTAGGCTGGGAAACCCTGGCTAGGAGACAAGAACAAAACAAGCTAGTATTGATGTATAAAGTCTTGGGGAACCACAATGCGCCAAACCTTAAAGATCTTTTTTCTCGGAGAAATGCATCGGAGAATATTTATGATTTACGCAATAGCGAAACTGATCTCTCGTTAAAAAAACCGAAAACGGAATTTCTAAAGAAAACATTTGGATACAGTGGAGCAATTCTATGGAATAGTCTCCCGCAAGATGTCAAGGCGGCTGAGTCAATTACGTCATTTAAAACAATGGCGAAATTGCATTTAAGCAGATGATAAGCTAATTTCTCCAGGACCAAATGATGGGAGGACAATATAGATTGTGGGCGGGAGGGGGGTTAGTTTTGCGTGAGGGTGGGTGGGTACTTGTTTAGGGGGTGGAGGTTTGGGAGGAAGATGATACAATTTTAGGGTGGGATTCTTACATACTTTGTTTTATATATAATTAACATTTAGCTCTTTGTGTGTATACGCCCTTCGTGGAAACCAGTTGTAAATAATTGTCGAAGTTAGCGTATTGAAATAAAGTTTTACATACATACATACATACATGAACAACAGCAACCTGTTGATAATTTCTCCCCTAGAGCCAATCTAAAACTTTTTTTTTAAAATAGGGTGCCATTTTATCTGGCGACAGTGAGGTGAAACATGTAAGTCAGGGGCAGATCATTGGGTTAAACGTACAGGGTGGGTTAAACATATAGGTCAGGGGGCAGATCATTAATGAGATATTGAATAATAGCGGCTGCTTAAAGCACCATTTGTAAGCTCACAGTCTACCTCGGTTTGCTTCACGTCAGTTCAGGTTCTGTCTATCTATCCACAATATGTTACCAGTCACTGAAAAACCCTGATAGGGAGTGTGCCGCGTAATATCTGTATCTGTATAAAAATTAAGAAGCAGCAAGCCGGTATTTTTGTTGAGGAGAACCACGTGTTTGAGTATATCAGACATCTTGAGGAACTGCAAGTGTATCTGTGATAAGCGATAATTCCGGATTCTACCCTTTCGATATCGGATTCTGGGAGGGATTTAAAATTTAAAAAACTTGGAGGTGGAGGGGGCATCGAAAATATGCCAATAACCTCAACGGGGGCCCTGTAAAAATATGAGCTTTTTTCAAGACAGCTTATCACCCCCCCCC
>CACRXK020000182.1:0-19197 GCA_902702795.2 Paramuricea clavata | reverse complement strand
GGGCCCTCCGGAGGGGGGGGGGGGGGTGTGGACATTAAATGGAATGGCCCTAAAGCATTAAGAACAGTGAGTTAACCAAGATCTTGTGACTCTCATCCTCGTTTCATCGTGAGCCCAAGGCTTAACGCTTCCCTATTGTTTTCTTGAGAGTCCCTTGCGTCTTGATGGGTCAATGTCTAATGATATCAAAGTAACTGTTAGAACACGATAATTAATCCAAAGTTACAATGTTCACTTACAAGCAACTAGTCTTATATACACCAGAAATTGTCTATAAACTTCGTTCTCAAATCTTCTCCGATTAGAACCTTCGTCGCTAAATCTTGGGTTCAACAAACTCATCAAACTTCTGACGGTTAACGTGTACGGTGGACGCTTGAAGATATCCAAAAATCTTGGAAGTAGACAACCAAGCTATAAATATAAGGTTTCCAATAGTGAATCGATAGCCACAAAATAGAATATTAAGATCGGAAGCCCAGTTTTACGCTTATTTTCTTGAAAACACGTATATGAAAACACATAAACTCGTAGTACGAAAATGAAGACGGCCATTGTTTTCTTAATTACGAAGACCGAAAAGCCTTCGGTTTTCGTTTTCGAAACACCCCAACTCACTTGGTAGATTCCGACTTTCTTGAAACCTTCTTGCAGCTCAACAATGCATGCCTCAGATGACGGTTCAGAAGAAAAAACTTTATTTTGGATGCCTTCACTGAGGAATGTAGGAATTTTTCCATTCTGAATTATACTCAATCCTATTGAAAAAGCAAATCGTTAATATACAATTATTTGCAGCTGACGTATTAACGGTATTATTCTCACAAGTTATTTGTAGGAATTAGGCAATCAACGTTAGCAAATCATTTTCTAATGAACAAGTAAATCAGTGCTTCCACTTTAAAGGAAATTTCTTTTTCTATTAATGAAATTATATGGTCCAAAAGGAAAATCTAAGGAAGAGAAAAAACTAAGGATTTCTTCCGAAAAACTTAAATATTCACCCAAATGCATTCATGGTGCAGAAGGTTTCACTATTTTTTTAAATTTTTGAGTGAATTATCAATTATTGTTAATTAGGTTTATAACTTTTCCTTCGTGTTTCCGAAAACTTCTGAAAGTTTTTGAGCGATGAAATTTAGCAACTTTTGGTTTTGAAAATGGAAGCACTGAAGTAAATGATAAATCTTTTATATATTTTTATTTTATATCTCCAAGTTAACAAACATCTTTATTTAATTAATTAATTAAAAACAAAGTATAAAAGTGTACAAGATTAAGATTGAAAATAAACAATGCAAAGTAAATGATTGGTCTTAGAGAAATATGAAAAAAGCATCAAAACAAGGTTTGTCAGTCAGTAGTATTGGTATATTAAAATTGCAGACTTTGCAAAAACATAGATTTTAATATGTCATACTGTTTATAGTAGTGTTTGTTTAACATTTTTCAAACTCACCTAATATTATGCCAATGGCTACATATTTCTCTCTCAGCTGTTCTCTCAAGCCTTTGTCAAAGTAGGCTTCCTTAATTTCGGCAAGGACCAGTCGAAAGAATTCTTTTCTTGGTCCACCATAGTCTTCAGCTACCTAAATTGTTAGATACATATGGTTGGATGGCATATCAGAATACTCTGTAGTCTGTTCACAATTTTGCATAGTTCATAGTTGAACTACGGTGTACTCAGTGATATGGCCCGGGAACAAAAAATATATATATAAAAATATAAAAATTAATTAATAAAACATTTGACAGGTTGGTGGCAGACAAAGTTTACATAATTAATAAAATGTTTGTGATGGGGACTTTGAGTACAGCCTGTTCTTTTCTTAAAAAAATAGGCACACTATGTAGATCATTCTCATTTTATTAAATTATTTTTCAGAGTAAATTTATGTTGATGGAATATTAATTTAAAAACCAAACTCCCCCTGTCGAGGACCTCAATTTCCAATGGGGTTAATAATTAGTAAATTTTTCCAGACAGGTAATTGCTGTTAAAATGTAAAAAATGCTGTTTCCAGAGGGGTTAGAATGCAAAAATGCATGTCCAGAGGGGGCTTGAGTCTCTTCCAAAGGGGTCAATTACAATTTGTTTGCATTCCAGAGGGGTAAAAATCCCCCAAAGCAGAGGTCCTCAACTGGAGGGAGGGGGGTTTGGTTTTTAAATGTAATAGCCCAATCTAAATTAATATACTTGCCTGGCAAGCAGCTTTTGAACTGTGACTTATGATTACCTTAACTATTAAATATAAATATTAATTACTTAAATATCAATATTACATACTTCACCATAAAATTGAACTTGCAATGTTTTTCTATATTCCCCAAGGAACATGATCTCCTCAAAGCTAGTTTCCATGAGATTGTGCCGATCAACATTTATGTAATTTGTCTCTCCCTCTGTTGCTTGAGCCACATTCTCCACTTCAAGCACTCTCCCAATGACCATTTTCTTCTGAAAATACCTCAAGATTTCAACATGACTAGCAACAGAACTTTCTTCACAAAAGGCAACTGTGACATTCACTGCTTCATCCACAGTTTGGCTGGCAAGATTGATTGTTTCAACTTCAGCAGCTTGTGTCAAATCAACTGTTGTTACACTTGATGATCGCTGTGAGACACTAGGTAAATGTACATCAGAGGAGGGTCGTTGGGAGGTACTGGATGGATCAGAGGAGGGTCGTTGGGAGGTACTGGATGGATCAGAGGAGGGTCGTTGGGAGGTACTGGATGGATCAGAGGAGGGTCGTTGGGAGGTACTGGATGGATCAGAGGAGGGTCGCTGGGAGGTACTGGATGGATCAGAGGAGGGTCGCTGGGAGGCACTGGATGGAACAGAGGATGGTCGCTGGGAGGTACTGGATGGAACAGAGGATGGTCGCTGGGAGGTACTGGCTGGATCAGAGGAGCGTTGCTGGGAGGTATTAGATGGATCAGAGGAGGGTAGCTGGGAGGCACTGGATGAAACAGAGGATGGTCGCTGGGAGGCACTGGATGGAACAGAGGATGGTCGTTGGGAGGTACTGGTTGGATCAGAGGTAGGTTGCTGGGATGTACTGGATGGATCAGATGAGGTTGATGGACTATCACCAGTTGTAGGGGGATTGTCTGAGAAAAGATCATCATCTGAGTTTAATCCCTCAGTGCAAGACCACAAATGTTCTCGAAGCTTGCGGACAAGAACTTCTTGGTTACACATGTAACACTTCTCTTTTGCTTCGCACTGGCTTTGTTCAAACAGGGGTTGCGTTGAAAGAGATTTCTGGATAGGCCGCAAGTAAATTTTACCCTGCCCACCACCCAAAGAGGAGCGTAGATCTTTAGCATTCCAGGCACAGCTAATGATGCTAAGATCTCTGCAGTTCGTCGCACACCGCATTAATTCAAACCCTCCACAGGTTTTTAACTGTGGAAAACCTATTGAAATTCCTGCAGCATCTTGTGTTTCAGATGTAATTTTGCCTATAACTGTCTGTTCGTCATCCTCTAAATATAGCTTGATTTTCTTCAGGCCCAGACCAGCTTTAAACAAAATTTGCTTCTCCATTGCTGAAGGTGTTTTTGACGCGGTGGAATCTGCCAAGCAGAAAAAACTTGGCGTCCATAAATGACTCTTTTCCGCCCTCCTGCTCGCGCCACTGGTGGTACTTCTTGCCGCAGTACGTGCCTGAGTACGGTTGTTGTGCCTTCGGGGATTAAAAATGGATAGCCGTTCTTCGCGAGCAGCTGACGCTTGGCTTGTTGAAGCAGTGTATTCGTCCACTTTCCTTTTACATGCATCTCGGAGACGAATACGTTCCCCAATCGTGCTCACTTCGAGACGAATTAATTCCTGATCGGAGGCGGCCAACGTGGTTTGCGGCTCCATTCTTTGCGCTTGAAAACGACCAAGAATAGTTTCCATACCTAACGACCGCAGTATCTCTTCCATCGTACAGACTTAACTAACGGTAAAACGTTTTAAAAAATGGTTTCTTTCTCGCGAAATTCTTGAAATTAAAGTGTTTATGTGCCGTCGCTAAACATGTAAATTCGCATCGGAAAATTACATGTGGTCGAAGCCAGGTATACGTTTCAAGACATAAAGTATACAACATTACTTTTTGTAAACCGCTGTCCAAACATACTGGCTCACTACCACATAATGATGCGAAAGCACCTCATATAATGCTCGCACGACCGCGTATAATGTTCGAAGCACTGAATGCGCACGTAGCACCGCGTATAATGTTCGTAGCACCGCGTATAATGTTCGTAGCACCGCGTATAATGTTCGTAGCACCGCGTATAATGTTCGAAGCACAGCGTGTAATTTTCGAAGCACAGCGTATAATGCTTGAAGCACCGCGTATAATGTTTGAAGCACCGCATATAATGTTCGTAGCACCGCATATGATACCTGAAGCACCGCGTATAATGCTCGAAGCACAGCGTATAATGTTCAAAGCACAGCGTGTATTGTACAAAGCACCGCATATAATGCCCAAAGCACAGCACATAATGTTGAATGCACCGCATATAATGATAAAAGCACCAATTGAAGTGACATTTGACCACTTAAGACAGCTATGGCTTTCCATATATATGCGCTATAGAAATTTTATTATTGTTATTTTATTATTATTAATATTGCAATGTTGCTTGCAAGAGAACATGCGGTTTGACTGTAACATTTTTAAAACATATCACACAGTTTGTGAACTTTTTGAAGCTTCATTGTGATCGTAGTTTGTCAAGATATGATGGTCGGGAATCCCGGCAAATTTCACAGCCAGAAATTCAAAAAGGAAAACCTTTGTTTGATGATGAACAGTACCTCACCGTGCACAAATCCTTTGTCTCAACATGAAATATTATTTATCGTTGTTTGAATGGCAGCACTCTCCCTGACGAATAAAATCGTCTGGCGTTAGACAGAGTAAAATAATAAAGTAGGGCGCATCCGAGCGCATTTGCATTTAAAGGGTCTTGATTATCCCCGAGCCGACGGCGCAAAGCGCCGTGCGAGGGTATTAATTCCCCCATGCAATTTACACCCGGGGAAACGAAAGCATTAGCCAAGTCTAAAGTTCATCAATGAGCGCGGGCGTGGGTTACCGTGAGTGGTTCGGTGGTTCGGTGGGTGGTCATCCTCACTGATCTAAAAAATATGGCGGACTGTCATGAATAGCGGACACTGATTGGTCCAATTTAAAGTTTGCATTATAACGACTGTCGACTGTATGACGACAGCGAAATAGCAAACATTTCTTGATTTGATGATTGATAAATTTCTTGCAAATATATTTAATTTTTGCTCGCATTTTTGCAAGATTTTGTGAATTTCAAGAAAGAAATGGCGAAAGAATCGGCTAAAAGAAGGGAGTCGACATCAACGAAGGTAAATTTGTTTTAAATATTGATTTTATAATTGCTTTAAAACCCGACGGCCGCTTTGGCCCTTTGGCTTTGCGTATATGAAACAACTAAACAAGACAGCATATAATTTCAGTGTATTAATAATATTGATTCCCTTTTTTATTAGGCCTATATTGAATTTTTTAAAATAAAAAAGAAAGCAATGTTATTTGCATGCGAGAATTTGAAATCATTTTATTGCAAACTCAAAGTTTATCGATAAAGCCATTTTAATAATTAAAGGCAGTTTTAATAGTTTTATAAAGAACATTTTAAAACGTTTTGCGAAGCTTTTGTGGTTGAATTTTACCTTAAATTGAAGCTTATATTATGTATAATAACATACCTAACATTTATATGTTGGGAAATTGATTATTTTGTAATTAAAAATGATATTTTTAGGCGATTTTTCATTTGTAAGAATATTCTTAAAAAATTATCGTGTTACCATGACAACAACTTTGGATACTTCATGTTCGGAAAATACAATGGTTTTGTCGGCAAGGCGAGGGTTTCTGCATGCATGTATTTCCTAGTTAGCTTTACTATACTGTATTGTAAACACCACCTATAAATTCAAGTTTCACCTTTCTTTTATGCTGATACATGTACTGACTCATTTGCAATTAATTGGAGGAATAATGTTGCATGTATACTGTACAACATCAGTAGGATAATTTGAACATTGACATTTTAAGTATTTAGCACTGACTAGTGAACTGATTGACAAAAGATATAAAATTAATCTTAACAATTAGCTGCCCAAAGATGAAAAATCTTAACAGCTTAGAAGTCCACGCCATACTGTGTTTGTTAAGTTACATGTATGTAACATTGTTTCACCTTTCCAATCATGCTGATACAATAAATAATGCGCGGTTCCTAAGCTGTGCTGTGCTAGCTAGTTCACATTTCCCTGACTGTCATATTTTATCATACTGTAGTTTCAAACACAACACACAATAGTGCGAGGTCAACGCTTTTATGGTTGGAGTCAACACAACTTTTTTGTATTTTATTAATATAAATAGCAATTTGTACAAACCCTTAGGTTATTTATACATGAAATAGTGCTACACAATATCATTCCATAACAAAAACAAAACAAATCCTGTTTTTGCATCATGTTTACTCCATGGTAACGTCGAAGCCTGGATATAGGTTGAGTTGGGTAAAGCAATATATACTTAATTCAAGACGCTCTATGCAGTGTGTATAAAAAAAACTGAACAAATTTGAAATTGCTCTCAATTTCGCAAAACAGCTATTAGTATCAGTTTTTGATATATATAGTTTCTTTCGGTATTTGTAATGTAGAATAATAAAAAAATTTCTCGAACTCAAATTTTGTAAACCAGGGGGGGTGTCTTTTCCAACAAACTAAAAGTGGCTTGCGAAAGAAATTTAAAAGCTTTAATCATATTTTGAATTGATAGATGGAAAATTTATTTGGTATTTAATTACTGTACAAAATTTCAGATAATTTGTTTTATTTTAAGCCCTTTAAGTATTCATTTTTCTCGACAAAATTAGCATTTCGCATGCTTAATTATACCTTTACCTAATTTGCATATTGCTGACATATGCAAATTAGGCAAAGGCATAATTAGCATGCAAATATTATAGCTGATTTTTTAAGAAAAAATGTAAGTTTGCATGAATAGTTAACGGGCTTAAACTAAAGCAAATTGTCTGAAATTTTGTACAGTAATTAAAAACCCATCAAATTTTCCATCTCTAAACTTAAAATATGATTAAAGCTTTTAAATTTCGTGCGCAAGCCATTTTTAATTTGTTGGAAAAGACACACCCACCTGGTTCACAAAATTTGAGTTCGAGAAAATTTGAGTTCGAGAAATTTTGAAATTTCGGCAACGATTGCGGCAAATTTGCGTTGCCGTCGCAGAGCATGATACACAAGCAATTTCTTTCTCCACCAATTTCTTTTTACCACCATATCATTGCCATCGCCAGAAAAGTATTGCCCGTGTATCCGTAGCTTAACGTAAAGCCTCATTAATATCTTTATCGTGCCTCAGCCTACGCAAAATTGGTGATCCTTATTGGTTGCCGATCCTCTTGCCGTGTTGGCCATATGATAATTATTTGTCTCCATGATGTCTTTCATATTTCATAATTATTTGTGTCCATGATGTCTTTCATATAATAATTATTTGTCTCCATGATGTATTTCTATAGCTATTGTAAAATATAGCGCACACAGTTGTTTTAATGTAGTTGCAAGCACTGGATTTTTGGCATACAGATTATAGTTTTAAACTAGCATGTAACGTATAGATACGCGATAAAGCAAGGCGAAATGGATGACAACATGGTTGTTGTGAATCTTACCATGCTTAGCATAAATGCAATTTATAATGTGCTTTTCTTTATTTATATATCAACTATTATTGGATATATAAATGCTGCTTTTGACGAGTCAGTGGAAGAGAGCAATCTTGAAGCCCGATTAAACGCCCTCCTGAACACACCAGTAGGCATATTATCCAGTCATTTTATCAGCTAGTAATTACTTTGATAGGAACCTAAACCCACATTTCCTTACCACGAGCACGACCCTACAATGTCATGTGTTTCTTCGCACTTGGCGAGGTGGCGCTTTAACGTCCTACTAGTTAACATGCACAACTCAACGAAAACGAACGTATAGCCTCTTTAAGCAAACGATCTATTCATCGAAATGCATAGAAACTGGCCTGCTCATTGGTAGAGAGCGGCACATCATGAACTATCGTCTGATATTGAACGAATATTATAATCACGTACCGTTCCACGTAACAAACGAGCTAATTCTCAATGGTTGAGACAGCTGACAGCACATCGTGAATTTGCGACTGGTGTTACACGGCGGACGGACTTATTTACTCGCCAGGACAATGCAATTATAAGTTGTTCCAAATCCATTGTCCAATATTCAATATTTTAGAAAGGACTCGAACCTTGCCCATGTTAAACTACAAAACAAATGTTCACATTGACAGGCATGAAAAAGTCCGGACCATTAAACTCACAAAGTTAGGAAACAAAACTCCCTCAATACGTGGAGTTGGGACGTTCGCTTGGGCACCAGTTATTGCAAGGAATAATAATTTATAGAAACGCTGAAGTAACAGATTAGCGGTTAACAATTAATGCATGGTTTACTTCGTTATTTAAGCTGAGATACCTTTCTTCCTCTGACAATTATTCAATATTCCCACTCAGTACACACAAATAAACCGGAGAATAAAAGATTAAGTACAATTGATAACAATTGCGGAGCGGTTGCAGTCTCATGTAGTCATGTAAACTCGTCCATCGTGACTACGGTTGAAAGGTATAAATGGATTATTAAACTATACTTGCATTTAATATTTCCATAAAGACAAGGATAAAAAGTACAATTCGCATCGCTATGTGTATGCCCAAAACCAAATAACACATCCCAAAGATTATTTAAAACTTCGGTATAGTTTTTATTCAATTTATAGTCATTTGCTAAACAATAACTATGTTTTGATATACTATGCATATTTAATTGTAATCTTGACATACAAAATAAGCTATCCTTAATCCATCACCAGAAATTTGGGACATTTTGCGACGGCGTTCTCAATCAGCGGTTACTTGCTGAATAATATAATTCAGTTCTAATATGAGATCAGTGGCAAGCTTTGGTATTAAAGCACAACATGGCGAAAAGATCTGATCGTGTGCTACATGGAAGGGCTACAGCTCTTTTGAGAATACTGGGAACCAGAGAAACACATATCTGCGGCTTCTTTAAGGTATATACAATTGAATATTTTAAGGTGTGCAATATCAGTACTTCAATGTTTCCCTCTCCCCCTTTTAATTTTGAAAGAGAACATATATTTTCGTCGCCTTGTTTATCTTACTTTTTGTGTATGTATCAGTGCAAGTGTGAAACACTGTAGGCTTTCTGTATAACCCATACTGCAATATTTCCAACCTAAAAATGCTGAAACACTTTTTAACCATATTTAATACTCTGCATGCTAGGTATTTTGAGAAGCCAGAGCCATTGCAAGATGTTATACAAGATTGTGTTGATAATTTAAGAAGAGAAGTTTTGGATGCCCTCCGACACAAGGGACAGATGCAGAGAATTTGTGTGCCGTTTCGCCATGATGTTTTTCACTTTTTGTTTGATGGGCTTGGCAGTGTTGCAGAACAAAAGCAGTGGACATTATACAATGTTAAAGATTTTGTACGATGTCAGCTACCCAATAGCTGGAGCAACCTCGTTCCCAGGCTCTTACCTTCGCACGCCCCAAGCTGCGGAAAGACCCTGGTGCCGCATGGTCACGTGGCTCCCAGGATATTAAATTACCAATGGAGGGATGGACAAATCTAAATTACAATGCTTCCACTTTTCAATAGTAAAATTCGTTGGCAAGGAGCGGACGTATTGGTTGAATTGCAAAAAGTGTAATTTGAGAGCACTTTATATCGCAATTTGTCATTGTATAATTTGTATTGAATACTTCGAGGAATACTTCTTGTCAAATTGACAATTATGCTCACGTTTGTGTTCTTTTTGTCATTCACATGCTGCCAGGCCATAGAAGCAAAGTTGATAATTTCAACGGAAACTCGAACGAAGATGCTCGAGGATGCTCGAGTTTCATTGCATTTCTTGCTTGTTTAGAATTCGTTGTTCTAAATAGCGCATTTCATAACAACATACTATACTGAAGCCGAACCAACTAAGCAAGTTCTTTGTTTGGAAAGTATTTATTTATTTATTCAATTTCGCCAGGTTAAATTACACGATTGATAACATTGTGTTCAAACTTCGACAAGAATTGCAATTTAAACATACAGATCTCCGTGTGCTTGGGTCCTGTATCAAAACAATTGTGCAGGGCTTTCAAATAATACTGTCGTAAAGCACACGAGCAAATTTTATTTTGACAAATTTTATTTGATCAAATGCATTTGATCAAAAACTAGCATGCTAGCTTGCTAGCTTTTGTTCAAATTAAATGCATTTGTCACAATAAATTTGTCACAAATTTATCATCTACGCGAGCAAAATATCTTTGACATTCAATTTGCACGTGTAAACGGGCCTTAACAAACTCTTAAATGTATTTAAACATATATTATTTATTCAACAAAAGATGTTATTTATAATTTGTATCCTGCCAACGCTTTATATGGAAAGTCTTTGTTTTCATCTGAGCCATTGTGGATGTTTGCAAGGGATCATATTTAATAAACAAGTCGATTTTCTTTCTCCATGGAAATCATTTGAGATATCTACTCAGGACGGTTCGTGTATTGTTATAGTTGTGTCTCCCTTGAATTCACTGATACAAGATCAAATATCTCGACTGAAATCAAGTGGCCTTCGCGCGTCTGCCATTCTATAAATATTTGCAAAAAATATTCCATGGAGAAATCACAATTGGATTGTACATTTTGGGTTTAAATGGGGATTACTAACATACGTATACGGATATTGGTAGATGATATTCATAAACAATTGACTTACTTCTGTTGACATGCGTAAAGGTGTAGCAGATCTAGTTTCATCACTCGAGGAGGACACATTGACAAAGTCAGTGTAAAAGCCACCTGCGCCTTCGACTTTCAACTGCAGCAACATGTACCGAAGATCTGGCAACGGATAGAAAAACTTCAGGGCATCGCTTGGATCGTGAATCTTTTACTAATGATTTCTGTGTTTCGGAAATTACATTCTTGAACGTCGTTCACAAGGACGGCACTCGATCGGCAGATTAAATAAGGAATTAAATCGTCAACATGTGGCAGTCTCTCGCCATGAATCAACTCCGTGTTATTCAAAATTCTTTAATTTGTTTTGTTGAAGAGATTCTTACAATGTATCTGATCTTGTACACCATTATATAATCGACAACGAGAACTATTTTCAGTTGATCCAGGAGATCTTTTTGTTAAATTTCTTTGGCGTGCTTTTGCTAAGCCGATATAGTGACAGTGAAATATGAGATATTTGTAATCCTTGAGACTAATATGATACTCTTTCGGCTGCAACACATTGTTT
Organism: Paramuricea clavata; assembly: GCA_902702795.2. NCBI lineage: Eukaryota > Metazoa > Cnidaria > Anthozoa > Malacalcyonacea > Plexauridae > Paramuricea > Paramuricea clavata. Next base: position 7,736 of record CACRXK020000182.1, on the reverse strand, counting down.
TAACATTTCGTTAAGAAAAAATCTTCTATTATTGTCTCGTACAGTTAGAATTTTACTATTTTACAAATTCAGATACAATTTCAATACATACAAATAATTTCTACCACCCCTCCCTGAATAGCAATTTATTTTAGCACCCAAAATCTGGGAGCCACGTGACCAGCCGGCACCAGGGTCTTTCCGCAGCTTGGGGCGTGCGAAGGTAAGAGCCTGGGAACGAGGTTGTAGCTGGAGTTACTTTTTCAACCGTCTTGGCACGGTGGGAATAAAAGACAGCTAATTCGGCCTGGTATAAATAACTTTCTGTCGTTAGTTTGGAATATCACGAAACTTACTCACAGGATAGAACTGGCAATTCCTAAAAATCCTATCGTTTTTGTTTTTCGATTTTGTTACATTTCGGCGGGAAAATTACGTGCCAACTTTGGCGCCAAGGATGTCAAAACTGTAAAAACATTAAAAATATAACAAGGCAATGCGAAGATATGGCGATTCAAAATTCGAAAAAAAACTATTTTTAGTAACAAAATGGCGGATTTTTCAGAATTTTAAGCACCATATTTTGCACTGCTGTGGCGGATTTTCAATATTTTCACTGTTCTGAGATCCATATAGGACAATCTCTTCAAAAAAGTTTCTAGCATGTTCTTAGCTCGTGTTTAATTTTTTGGCGCCAAAGTTGGCACGTTATTTTCTCGCCAAAATGTAACAAAATCGAAAAACAAAAACGATAGGATTTTTAGGAATGGCAAGTTCTATCCTGTGAGGAAGTTTCGTGATATTCCAATCTAACGACTGAAAGTTATTTGTACGTGACCGAATTTGCTGTCTTTTGTGCCAACCGTGTGGGGATGGAGTAAAGATCAGGTTCCCAGTCAAAATGAGGATTTTTCTAGGTCGCTCTGCAAAGAACTTCACACAGAGTGGCGAACAAATTCCTCAATGCTATGTTGAGAAACTAACTTTTAATTTTATAAAAGTCCCTCACGGTTCCAACCAATAACTTTTATTCATATTTAACAATTATTCACCGAAGGCGAGGTGTATTCATGATAATCACCCAACCTCGTACCCAGGGTAATTTCTGTGCGCGCCACACATTGGCGGCCACACTTGAAATTGAAATATATTTACATTATATTTCAAGTGTTTAAAGTATTTACATTATATTTCAAGTGTGGCCGCTAATGTGTGGCGCGCGCAGAAATTACCCTGGGTACGAGGTTGGATAATCACCGAGCCGAGGTGAATAATTGTTTTAGTATAATTTCATACGTGATTATTTGGAAAAAAATTTAAATACACATTTCTTAGTCACTTAATGTGACAAAAACGGCTTGTCGCCATTTTGAAAAACGCTTTAGGTGATTATCACGTTATAATTACCTCAACGGTAACAAATCAGCGTGGAGCATTTTCAATAATCACCTCTGTAATTATACTACTGTAAATAGTATTAATAGAGACACTTGTATTTTAAATAAATAAATAGATGCCTTAATAATGATGGGTAATTAGGTTGGGTAATTTAGGGGTGGTGTGGGGGGTGGAGGCTTAGAACCAGAACAAAACACCTTTTACAGTTACCAATTTGTTGGGCTGATGTAGAACCTGTAAATGGTATTTTCAAAATGCTTGTAATGAGGTAAACATGATGACATCACAAACTGTCAGTATTTATCATATATGTATATTTAGCAAAACCTAAAATTGGCCCAACAAATTGTTATGTGTAAACATATTACATACCTGACCCTGTCAGTAGTTATATCTCGGGCTTAATGAACCCCATTCTATGCGCATAATTAGCCTAGTTACCTTAATAATTCATGAGTTATGCAAATTAATTTGCATAATCGATGACGTATTTTCCGAAGGTTCTCCGATGATGATAAAACAACGAGGGCTTTCCGATAATTAATTTGCATAATCGATGACGTATTTTCCGAAGGTTCTCCGATGATGATAAAACAACGAGAGCTTTCCGATTAGTCGCCATTTTGTTTCAAGATGGCGGAAGGGTTAATAATGGGGGTTTTAAGGGAAAATAACATTGAATTGAGTGTGAATACTTTTCGTTTCCATTTAAAATTGCTTTTGGAAAAGCATGGGGGTTTATTTGAATGCATGATAGCTCGTATTGGAAGAGAGAACGTACTTGAAAATTTGTGTGTAATCTATCAGGAGTTAGAACCTTCGAATTTTGGTGCCTTTGTGCGATGAGCAGATGCAAGATGCTCATAACTGCTCATGAGCACATGCTCATCTGCTCATACATTACCAGAAATATGGGACATTTTGCTCCCGCTTTTGTAGTCAGCGGCTAAGTCCGTTTTATATGCCCAACATTCCCTAATATAAGTAAAACGACTTCGAATTTTACTTTGAATCTCCATTTCAAGTATTATTCAACCAAAAACTGTGATTTTAAACTATATTTTGCAGTTTATGCTGATCACTTCCGGTATTTTGACCTTTAACCACGCAAATTTTTATGAAGACTAAAAATATTGCAAATATCCTAAAAAATCCTAAAATATCCCTGTGTTTTTACGTGAGAGCTTGGGATCTAGTCTTTTAAAATAAACAACAAACATGGCTGCTCGAAACAGCTCAAATTTGTATTAAAACTTGTCGTTTTCGGATATTAAGATGGCCTAATGGCGACATACAAGAACCGTAAAAAGGCGAACTTTTAAACGTTTCGGGAACCAGTTTCCCTGGGAATTACAGCGGATTTATTTAGCTAAATTAACAGTTTGGACATCATTAAATATGTTGCGAGCTCCGCACTTTTCATCGCCCGAATGGATGTTGCTCTATTCGTCGGATATTTACCTCTTGTGTCAGACGTTTACTATAAATTACACTATGAAATTCATCAAATTGCGTGTAAAAATACAACATTCTCAGGAACCTGCTAGACGCGGTGCAATACTAGCGATTTTTGTTTAGAAATATTGCTTGTTGGTGTCGCTACTATAATCGAGCTCCGCAACCATAAAATATTTAAACAAAGTATATTAAAATTTGATATTTTGATCAACTCCCATATAGTTTATAGTAATATTTGGTCGCCATATTTGGTCAAAGTGCGCATGTCCGTCGCCATCTTGTCCCATATTTCTGGTAATGTAACTGCTCATGAGCACATGCTCATCTGCTCATAACTGCTCATGAGCACATGTTCATCTGCTCATAACTGCAGGTCTTCTTTTACATATAATACTGTTCAAGTACAAGAATTCAATCCTATATTCGACCTATCAGTCGAGTCTAATCATCATTGCAAGTCATCATCATTCTCTTCATCAAAATCGTAACGCTTTAAAAGCCTTCTTATAAGAAACTTTCTCTTATCAACAGCTGCTTCTAACGCTTCTTCTGGATCAAAATCATCGTTTTCCACAAGCGCATCTTTTGTGCGCATGATCTTCTTATGTACTGGATCTTTCTTTAGTTGTCTCATCCACACGAGACGCTCCATATAAATATTTTCCAGTTCCTTCCGGAGTTTAGGCAGCATATTAGAGAAAGCTTTGTCCTTAGCGGATTGCTCATCTAGACCAGTGTTTATAAGGCTTTCTTTCATTTCCTCTAATGCCATATTTCTTTTTTGTTTTGCTTCTTCTATCAACGGTATCCAAGGGTCCATTTCCTCTTCAGTTTCTGACTCATTATCAGTCCTCATCGAAATTTCAGACACATCAGTTGAAGCTGTTGAGAGGTCATCTTGGAAATCCCTTTCCTGGCTATCCGAGTCGGTTTGAGACATGTTTCGTTCTTTTGCACGTAGGGGACAGTATTCCTTTTCGTGTCTTCGTAAATTGTAACCACGGTTAAATTGCTTTCTGCAAAATTTGCAGCTCATTCCGTTAGCACTGACTGTGTAGAAATGCCTTGTTATTGAGCAGCACTGCAGTTTTATGAGCAGATGAGCATGTGCTCATGAGCAGTTATGAGCAGATGAGCATGTGCTCATGAGCAGTTATGAGCAGATGAGCATGTGCTCATGAGCAGTTATGAGCATCTTGCATCTGCTCATCGCACAAAATTGTACCCGACATGATTTTAAAAATCTAACAAAATCTGTGCGTAGTAGTTCGGAGTTAAATGTTTCTTATAAGAAGGCTTTTAAACGGTTACGATTCTGATGACATTCAATGATGATTAGACTCAAATATAGGATTGAATTCTTGTACTTGAACAGTATTATATGTAAAATAAGACCAGTATAAACACAGCATGTAACTTCGAGTCATTAAAATAAATTGCTTTTCAATTATACCTGTCTTTTCTTGTCATTTTTACATGGGTTGGCCGGATAGAAATCAAAATGGCAAAAACATGCGAATACGAAAAATTATACATTTGTGTACATAAACTAATCAATTTTTCTGCAGTGGTGTCTGGGCTTCCATGAAGGAAGAATGCACTTCGGGCCATTGGGCCTAATGAGCAGATGAGCATGTGCTCATGAGCAGTTATGAGCAGATGAGCATGTGCTCATGAGCAGTTATGAGCAGATGAGCATGTGCTCATGAGCAGTTATGAGCAGATGAGCATGTGCTCATGAGCAGTTATGAGCATGTGCTCATCAGTAGTGTGCTATATAATATATATTATTTTTTAGTGGGGGGGGGGGGAACCCACAAGAATTATCTAAAAATCCTTATATTACATCAATTCGTTGTGTTTTTTTTTGAGAAAAACAGTCGATTACCATATTTGGTAAATGACTACAAGTTTTGTTTTTGATTTATTTACTTCCGTTGGATACCACGTGCTCATCGTTCTTTGTAGGGTAATTAGATATGATTATAATTTCATCATAACGATTGATTTGCTCATCTTCAATTTCACCTTTGACAGCTTCCACATACCCATCATTTATAAGTATAGGGCACCATGGCTCTTTATCGCCAAACAAACCCGAACCTAGAAAAAATACAAAACATGAGCGACGACGAAGAAAGAATGACTCCGATCGAAAAAAATATCGTACTGTCGCTAACAAAAAAAGAATGTCTCAACAACGGATGCCTACACTGCGAACATACGGATGCACACGATCGTAAACTACATTTTCGCACTCGATACTGTGAGAATTGTCGTCTTGACATATGGCGTAAAACGGAAGATGCGCGAAAAGTCGAGTTCGAAGAAAAATTCAAACGAATCGAGGAATTGGGTACGCAGGAATTTATGTCGACCGGTCGCGTGTACTACACGAAACCCGCAGACTTCGAATACATTCATCTGAACAAGTCTAAAAAGTTCACGAGCATCAAACCGAACTTAGAAGATGCCGTAGCCGAATATCTCGCCGACACAGATCGAGACAAAACACTCGAACAGTTGCTAGCCAAAAATACAGAAATTCCGGCACAGAACCCAAAATCTACGAATACGTTCACCTCAACGACGAGACAACATTCTCAAGTCAACACGCAAAGATCGAAGATGCAATAGCTGAACACTTGACAACATGTGGAAAACCACCAGTAAAGAAGATAAAACAATTTCCAGAACTACAACAACAACTACGACGTATTTTAAATAAATAAATAAAAAATGTAAAAAAATTTTAAAATTAAATATAACCTTTTTTTGCACGTTTTCTCGCCTCATGTAACTCCTCAGACATTTTTTTTTCTTTTCTTCTCATTCTCGACTTTGCTCGCAGCCAATCTGTAATAGTTGTCCAAGCTAACACCGGTTATCTTCTCGAATTTTTCCTTCCTTTTTGTCATATCTGCAAATATCTCACCCACAAGCATCTGCTTACATTTCGACAAATAAGCAAAGGTAGGGCCCAACCTCGTTACCAGGGCCTATTGAGGAAGGAGGCGAAGCAGCAAAGGCGCTGGTAAAGGCTGGTCACATGATGCTTCAAATTTTGAATATTTCAGAATATTTAACTTTTCAAACCAGGGGTGCGGGCCGCTTTGATTTTATCAAACATGGCCGTGCAAAGGGGCGATATAAGCTTTTGCGACTGAAACCAGAGACTGAAACTATGATGATAAACTTTTCAACTGACAGTGGAAATAAATATATAGTCTGCGATGTTCTTCAAAAAAATAAGGAATATAATCAACAGCAATACTTGTGGAAGATCAAGATTCAAAGAGAAGAGTCTAAACACTGACTGACAACAGTAAATATTTCTTTTCAGCTTGGAAGCGTGTTTTATAATATTTGTCGTTTGGGAGTCAATAACATACTGTCACTACTGTCAGTGAAGATTCCATGCCGACCATGGGTTATGTATGTATGCATTTTTATTAAACGTTTATACCAATATACACTATTTTATACCTTTGTGTGTGAATTTTGTGTGTTGATTTTGATATTTGACAACCATGAATATTAATAATATAATATGCTAACAGCAAGTTTACAGTATATCGTATAATACAAAAGCAATATCACTGATATTATCACAAGACTCAAGTACTGTACATGGTCTAATAGATGTTTCTTAGTCAGCAACAATGCTCTTTGACATTGTGGCAATCCGGTATTCTTTGGGCTTTTAGCTTAGTTTTTCACTTTTTTGATACAACTATAGAATACCCACAACGTTCACACCTTACTGCTATTAATTCCTTGTAAACATTGTCAATTTACTCAAAATTGATCTAATATGATTGCCTCATTCTTCAAAAATCCCCAGTCAAATTTGAACCAAACTAACATACTCATATGATTTAATCTCTAAACTTTACCCTTAAACTATTTTGAAGTGATTCTTGCATGTACTTATTTATGTGTCAATGAATGCGGAAAAATGGCGAGGTATTCTATAAGCATTCCGGCATGTGTGTGTTTTGAACCTTCACTGTTGAGAGAGCATGCCATGGGTCTCCCCAAATTATCTCAGCACTTCGACCAGACCAACAGCTGCCAAATGGCAACTACTATGCTCAGAGGTGTAACTTAACTCTTGCCCGGGGCAAGTGAATATCATGATGGGCAAGTAAAAGTTTCCTCTTGGTTGCCCGAACGGGCAAGTTGCTTTGCCACAAAAAGCTGGCCAGCTTTCAGTTCATATTATTATTGTCGGATAGAATAATTAAAGGCTGTTCGACGACATTGGTTCAAGCTGGCAAATCATCTGCATCAAATTCATCTAAATTGTTTGATTATATTATGCATTGATTCTCTTTTTGGTTATTAAATGTTTATTCATGATATGATAACGAAATATGGCAGGACTTAATTTATGGCAGGACTTAATTTGGGACTTTATTAGTCCTGTTGTCTATGCCTTCAATTTCTTATTGTAAAACTAATAAAAAAAAATAATGGTGATTAGTGTTACATTAAATAAGTGTACTTGATTCAAATTTTGTTTAATATGTGAGCCAAAGCTAGATCTGAGGTAGTCTAGATCTGAGGCAGCAACATAGCCAATGCCACTAGTCCAATGAGTGGATATGTTGTCTCTCTAATTTATACTGGTCCGCGTAGGTGCCCCATTGCCTGATGGCAAGTGGATTTTATTCAGGGCAACCAATTTTCATGTCCAACTTGCCCCGAGGGCAAGTGGTCAAAAAAGTTATGTTACACCACTGATGCTGTATACAAATTATATACCTGAAAGGTAACTTACATCATATTGTGTCATGTAAATACTAATACTTGTATTCCCACAGTGTATTAAGATATACAAATGCACTTGTGATGCCCAAAGAATTGCCACAAAAAAACCCATAAACCACAAATCAGTC